>CM055121.1:35990902-36123402 GCA_029206835.1 Rana muscosa | reverse complement strand
GCGTACAGGCCTATCTTATCAACTGTGTTACCCCGACGCAAACCCTGAATATCCGGGTGTGCCCTGATGGCGATAGCCAGTGGTTCAGCTGCCAAGGCATATAGCAATGGGGAGAGGGGACAGCCTTGACGAGTGCCCCTCTCCAAAGGAAACTGCTCCGATAGCCATCCATTGACAAAGATTCTCGCCTTGGGAGTCTGATATAGGAGTTGCACTCATTTTATGAAATGCGGTCCAAAGCCATAGTTATGTAGACATTCCCATAGGTAGGGCCACTCAACTGAATCAAAGGCTTTGGCCGTATCTAGCGCCATCACCACCCTGGTTCCTGAGTTATCATGCCGCTCCTGAATATTCATGTACAGTCTTCTAATGTTCATAGCAGTGTTCCCCGTTTGGTCCATGTGAATAAGTGACAATATGGCATTGTTTAACCTAGCTGCTAATATTTTAGCTAAGATTTTAATATCCACCTGCAGTAAAGAAATAGGCCAATAAGATTCAGGGTAGCGGGGGTGCTTACCAGGTTTGGGGAGTACTATAATTTGGGCTTCCTGCATAGATTCAGGGAGTACGTTTGTGTTAAAGATAGATTGATACAGGGCCTTTAGCTTGGGAACAAGTATATCGGAGTAGGTAGCATAAAATTCCAAAGGGAGACCATCCAGTCCTGGTGCTTTAGATTTGGCCAATTGGGCAATCGCCTCAGCAATATCATTTGCCGTAATCGGCGAATCTAATAGTTTAACCTGCTCTTGGTTAAGCCGAGGAAACTGAATGGTGGCCAAATAGGACTGCAGTTCCCCATGTGTATATGTACCTTGAGATTTATAGAGGGTACTATAGAATTGTTGAAATTTAGCTGCAACTTGGCTCGGGTCAGTAATACTATGTCCATCAGGGTCACTAAGCGAAACCACAACTGGAGGCTTATCATCCAGATGAGCCAGATAAGCCAGCAGTTTCCCCGCTCTCTCCCCCTGCTCATAAACTCTCTGCCTGCAGAAAAAAAATGCTTTTTAGCTTTCTCTGTGTGCAGTTGCGTAACCATACGGGACTGGAGTTTGACTCTGTTAAGATTTTCAGGGATCAGACTGGCTGCATATGCGGCTTCTAAGTCTCAAAGTTTATCAGAGGTTAAATGGAGTATGGCCGTAGAATCACGTTTACGCCTTTTTATTCTGGTGGATAACAGCCTGCGGACATGCCCCTTAAAGTCATCCCAGTGTGAGTTGGGGGTAGAGGGCCCCCGCAGTCTATCAAAAAAGAAGAGCAATTCTCTTGCTATGGAATCGTGGTCCGTGAGGACCGACAACCAATGGGGATTGAGTCTCCACATTCGTGCTGGGGAGGCAACTCGAAGAGACACCGTCAGCCAGCACGGGGAGTGGTCCGACAGGATCCGGGGGGCAAACCCTGAACCCGTAACCCTAGGCAGCAGGGCCCTGGAAACAAAAATAAAATCAATCCTGGACATGGTGTTGTGGCTTGTTGAGTGACATGTTTATGCTCTGGTCATGGGGTTATTATGTCTCCAGATGTCAATAAGGGCAAACTCAGTCAGTGTATGACAAAGTCTAGTGTGTAATGGCTCGCCCGGTCCAGGGTCAGCTTGTACTGGGCGATCTAGTGTCTGGGTCATTGTATTGTTGAAGTCCCCCATCCACACCACTGGCAGCGAAGGGTACTGTGCCATGTAAGCAAGGCCCTCCGTCACCACATCTGACCTGTAAGGAGGGGGGATGTAGCTAGCTAAAATCAATATAGGGGCACCCCTCACAGTGGTATGCATAAAGAGGTATCTGCCCTGCCGATCTGACTCCACAGACACTAGTTCAAAAGGAGTAGATTTTGCAACCAGCACTGTGACCCCTTTAGACATGTTGGTACGAGTGCTATGGTATGCCCACCCCACCCAGAGGCGTTTCAAGGCTGCCTGTAAATGACCCGTGACATGCGTTTCTACCAAGGCGATGATATCTGCCTTCTGACCCTTGAGATAGTTCAATACAGCCATACGTTTGATTTTATCCCGCATTCCCCGCACATTCCATAGTAGGAATTTAACATCTGCCATACTGCTTAGAGGTATAGTCTGTGTGCACGGATCTGCAGGGTATCATCACTATCAATGTAGGGTCTCAGAGTCATCGTGCAAGTAACTATACATTGTACCAGCAGTACTCGTGGCGAATCGTGTCTACCAGTCAGATAACTAAACATACATGACGCATCAATGGTAAGTGCTCATTTAAAATTATTCCAAGTAATTAACAAGTGCACAACGGTGCTAACATTCCCAATGCTCTGATCAAGGGATCCGGCATTTTCCTTCCCTCCCAGCTTCTCACCTCCCCAACCTGGTGGAAGCATACAGTCCCTTGCAAACTTTATATGAATTAGCTTCCAGCCATCAACATTAGCTGGAGGTACAGTACTTATAAAATATTGAGCAGAAAGGTACAAAATAATGAGAAAAAAATAGGGGTTGCAAACATAACGGGGGCGATTATTCACTGTGTAGCGCAAGATTAGGGCACTAAGCATGTCCTACACGTCTCTTTCTGAGTGAGACTCACGCTGCAAGGATACATAGTTGTCTTCGTGTACGAAAGTTCTTGGGGCCTTAGCCCTATGGTATCTCCATGAAAGTTCTGTGGGGGCAGTTGGAATCATAGGCTGTTAGTCTCTGTGGTCCAAACAGCTCCCGGCCAAGGGCCGAGTGTCCAGGAGTATCAGCAAGCTGAGGCTTTTCTCCCCCAGGGGAGCTTGAGGGTCGAGCCCTCTACCCCAAACAGGGGGGCCTCCAAACACATAACATGTAATGCGGGGGCCAGAAAAAATGGGGGGGAAGAGGCAAATGGGGGGAGCTTGTGTGCAAATAAACAAAACATGGTGAGATAAAACTACCCCCCCACAGCAGAGGGGACACTTAGAAAAAAGAGTAGGGCCTGCCATTATCTGACAATGGCTACAGTACTCACAATACCAGGCTGTGTAACCGTTCATCCAGCCGGGCGTTCTCGATGATCCAGCCATTGTGCTGCCTCCTTCCGGTCCTCAAAAAATAGGGCTCTGCCACCCTCCTCCACTCTCAATCTGGCCGGGAACAACATGGCATATTTAAGGTGTACCACCCTGAGCCTCCTCTTAACATCCTGGAACTGTGCACACTTTCTTTGGACTTCATTAGAGAAGTCAGGGAACACTGCAACATGGCCGTTTCCCAGGGTGATGTTGCCTTTCTCTCTAGACAACCGAAGGATTTTATCTCTGTCTCTGAAATTAAGAAACTTGGCGATAAAGGTCCTGGGGGGGGGGGGGCTCCCGCGGGGGGGGGGGGGGGGCTCCCGCAGGTGGAGGTTTAGCTGGGAACTGTTTACATACTTAAAGAATTTCTTGGGATTTTTTTTGCTCACCTCCGCTATTTGTCTTTCGTGTTCTATCTTAGCCGTCCTAATTGCACCCTTACATTTTTTGTTGCATTCTTTATAAAGTCTAAATGCTGATGATGATCCCTCAACCTTGTATTTTTTGAAGGCCTTCTCCTTTGCTTTTATATGCATTTTTACATTGGAGTTAAGCCACCCAGGACTTTTGTTCGCTCTTTTAAATGTATTACCCAATGGCAGGGGTCCTCAAACTTTTTAAACAGGGGGCCAGTTCATGGTCCCTCAGACTTTTGGGGGGCCGGACTATAGTTTAAAAAAAATATGAACAAATTCCTATGCACACATCTTATTTGTAGTGCAAAAAAACAGGAAAAAACTATTTAATATTTAAAATAAAAAACAATTTGAATCAACATAAACTTATTAGTATTTCACAGACTCTCCTCATCACAGATCCCCCTCCCCATCACAGATCCCCCTCCCCCATCACAGAACCCCCTCATCACAGAACCTCTCCATCACAGATCCCCCATCACAGATTCCCCCCATCAAAAAGCCCCCATATAAGGTCATCCATTACAAAGCCCCCCATAAAAGATCCCCCATCACAGACCCCCCATCACAAATATCCCCAACACAAACTCCTCTCCATCACAAAGCCCCTGTAACAGACACCCCCATCACAGATCCCCCATAACAGACTCCCCCATCACAGTCTTCCCCCAAACACAATAGAAATGTGTGTATTCCAGAAAGTTTAACAATCAGCAGATAAAGATACTCCAAACATCTGGTGTTAGCGCTTCAATCATCCCGGCACCATGGTTGTTATGGTGTCAGGGTGATTGAAGCGCATTATTTCTATTATTACATTGTAATATAAAATTAAATCATTCAACTCACCATAATGCAGAATCAGAATCAGTCGGAGCTCTGATGTCAATGTCCCCAGCCAGCGGAGTGCTTCCTTACATCTCAGGTGTCACTGTCCCCAGCCAGCGGAGTGCTTCCTTACATCTCAGGTGTCACTGTCCCCAGCCAGCGGAGTGCTTCCTTACATCTCAGGTGTCACTGTCCCCAGCCAGCGGAGTGCTTCCTTACATCTCAGGTGTCACTGTCCCCAGCCAGCGGAGTGCTTCCTTACATCTCAGGTGTCACTGTCCCCAGCCAGCGGAGTGCTTCCTTACATCTCAGGTGTCACTGTCCCCAGCGGAGTGCTTCCTTACATCTCAGGTGTCACTCTCCCCAGCCAGCGGAGTGCTTCCTTACATCTCAGGTGTCACTGTCCCCAGCGGAGTGCTTCCTTACATTTCAGGTGTCACTGTCCCCAGCCAGCGGAGTGTTTCCTTACATCTCAGGTGTCACTGTCCCCAGCCAGTGGAGTGCTTCCTTACATCTCAGGTGTCACTTTCCCTAGCGGAGTGCTTTCTTACATCTCAGGTGTCACTGTCCCCAACCAGCGGAGCGCTTCCTTACATCTCAGGTGTGTCTGTCCCCAGCGGAGTGCTTCCTTACATCTCAGGTGTCACTGTCCCCAGCCAGCGGAGTGCTTCCTTACATCTCAGGTGTCACTGTCCCCAGCCAGTGGAGTGCTTCCTTACATCTCAGATGTCACTTTCCCTAGCGGAGTGCTTTCTTACATCTCAGGTGTCACTGTCCCCAACCAGCGGAGTGCTTCCTTACATCTCAGGTGTCCCCAGCGGAGTGCTTCCTTACATCTCAGGTGTCCCCAGCGGAGTGCTTCCTTACATCTCAGGTGTCACTGTCCCCAGCCAGCGGAGTGCTTCCTTACATCCCAGGTGTCACTGTCCCCAGCCAGCGGAGTGCTTCCTTACATCTCAGGTGTCCCCAGCAGAGTGCTTCCTTACATCTCAGGTGTCCCCAGCGGAGTGCTTCCTTACATTTCAGGTGTCCCCCCCCCCCATTGAAGCCCTTCTATATCTCCGCCGCCATTACTAAAGGCATTTTCCAGAAGACCACAGACGAGTTATTAACAAGAAGGGAGCCTGCCGAGTGGCTACAATAGAAATGGAGCTGTGGCACCGCCCACCCCGCCCCTTTCCACAACAGGTAACAGATGACAGACAGGCCGGGGGCGGGGGGTGGGCGGTGCCGCAGCTCCATTTTTATCGTAGCCACTCGGCAGGCTCCCTTCTCGTTTATAACTTGTCTGTGGTCTTCTGGAAAATGGCCGCTGGCGGAGACATTACCTCCACAGGCCGGACCTCTAGCGGCGGCGGGTGGCGATAAATAGTGAAAAAAAGGTCAGGGGAGGGGGATGCAATGTTAGTGGCAGTCCGCGGGCCGTGTAAATCACACTGGCGGGCCGGATGCGGGCCGTAGTTTGAGGACCCCTGCCCAATGGGATGCAATGGCTAATCCCCTTATTTACCGTATTTATCGGCGTATAACACGCGCCGGCGTATAACACGCACCCCAAGTTTAGGAGGGAATTTTAAGGAAAAAAACTTTTAGGAGGGAAATTCAAGGAAAAAAAACTTACATTTAAATGCAGCATGCAGCCTTGCCCAGTGTCCATGTGCAGCCTTGCCCAGTGTCCATGTGCAGCCTTGCCCAGTGTCCATCTGTCCATCTGCAGCCTTGCCCAGTGTCCATCTGTCCATCTGCAGCCTTGCCCAGTGTCCATCTGCAGCCTTGCCCAGTGCCTTTGCAGCCTTGTCAGTCTCGGCGTTTTTTAAATTTGGCGCCGATTTCTGTGGAGAGGAGCGAGCGGGGCCGAGTGTACTTCGGCTAGACTCGGCTCCTCTCGCAGTCCCGCCCATCTCCACTGACTGCGCCGCTGACATAGAGAAAGCCGAGTGTACTTCGGCTAGACTCGGCTCTGCTCACAGTCAGGGGCAGGACTGCGAGAGGAGCCGAGACTAGCCGAAGTACACTCGGCTTTCTCTATGTCAGCGGCCCAGTCAGAGATGGGCGGGACTGCGAGAGGAGCCGAGTAAAGCCGAGTGTACTAAGGCTTCGGCTCCGCTCACTCGTTTTAGCAGGGGAATCGGCGGAGTATCGGCGTATAACACGCACCCACGATTTTCCCCTGATTTTAAGGGGAAAAAAGTGCGTGTTATACGCCGATAAATACGGTAATATGCTCTTAAAGCAAACCCACCTCTTCTCAGTGTTCTTTATTCCTAAGATTTTATCCCAATTTATGCCTTCTAGCAAGGTTCATAGTTTAGGGAAGTTGGCTCTTTTGTAATTCAGTGTCTTTGCATTCCCCTTATGTTTCCTATTTGTGTGATTTATACTGAAGCCAATTGACCTGTGATCGCTCTTTCCTAAATTGCCCTGTATTTCCACATCAGGTCTGTATGGTTGGTAATCAGTAGATCCAGTAACGCTTTATTTCTAGTTGGTGCGTCTACCATCTGACCCATGAAATTGTCCTGCAAGACATTTAGGAACTGGCGAGCCTTGGACAAATGCGTGGTTCCCTCCGCCCAGTTTGTCTGGATAATTAAAATCCCCCATTATGATAACACTTCCCTTCCTTGCTGCTAATCCAAATTGTGATAGGAGATCAGTCTCCCCTCCTGCGTCAGGTTAGGGGGCCTATAGCGTACCCCCAGTATTATTTTCCCCTTAGCTTAATCCCTTTTTAGCTCTACCCATAAGGATTCCACCTCCTCCCTAGCTCCCTTAGTGATGTCATCTCTCACATTCACTTGTACATTATTTTTGATATATAGGCATAACCCTCCCTCTTTTTTTACCCTTTCTAGCCCTGCGATAAAGGGTATACCCTTGAATGGTTGCCAGCCAATCATGAGAGCTGTTGAACCAGGTCTCTGAAATTCCCACAAAATCCAAATCCTCCTCGTACAACAATTTCTCTAGTTCACCCATCTTGTCTGCCAGGCTCCTGGCATTGGTGAACATGCCACGTAGTTTAGACCGGTCGCATACTGTCCTCCTATTGGGTTTTCCGAGATTGCAACTAGGACTTGTTACTATACTTACCTTGTATTTATGTGCTTTAGTCAACCTACCACTAATGCCCCCAATACTACCCTCTGGAATATGTTGCACGCTAATTATCTCTACCTCTGGGCCCTCCCTCCTGTCGCCTAGTTTAAAAACCCCTCTAACATTTTGGCCATCTTCACTCCCAGCCGATCTGCACCCTCCTCATTTAGGTCCCTTCTATAGTACTGGTAATGACTTAAGTAATAATTGCATGTGATCTGTGCGTATACATAATTTCACTATAATTCAGATGCTTTTTTGACCACACCTTACACAAATGAATGTTGTTGTAAACAATAATTAATCAGGTACTCTACTTGTTTAGGAATCTTCCTGTCAAAATCCCCCAGAGCTTCTTCCAAACCCTCCGCTCACTGCAACTTCAATTTATTTGGGCCCATAACAAACCTAGAGTCAGATTTACACTGCTCTCCCAGACCAAGGACAGGGGTGGGATGGGAGTCCCCAACTTCAAACATTACCACCTTGCGTCACAGGTCACCAGAATAATAGATTGGCATTGCCACCATGCACTCAAAGACTGGGTGGGATTGGAAGAGGCGCTGAGCCCCACCCCACTTAGGTTCTCACCTTGGATCTCCTGGAAGGGTATCCCCTCGGCCCTCAAATCACACCCCCTTATCGGACCCACTCTGGCTGGTTTCCACGCCTTGACAAGAAACACTAACCTTTCCTCCCACCTGAGCCCAATCACTCCTCTGCAGGACAATCAGGACTTTATACCGGGTGTGAAAAACCGTGACCTACGTGTCTCCGACCCAGACATACCACTACTGGCCACGCATTGCTTTCTGGGTAACAGATTTAAAGACTTCACAGACGTTAAGAGAGACAATAAGATGCCAAACTTACCAATGTGGACATATTTTCAGATTCGTAGTTACTTAAACCACCCAGTCAGAAAGGTGCACTTCACCAGACGGCTAACGGAACTTGAGTCGATATGTCTGAGGGGGCTTCCTGTGGCCAGGGGGACATCTATGGCGTATGGTTGGACCCAGGCAGGTTGCACAGTGGGAGACAGTAAACTCAGGGAGATTTGGGCAGAGGACCTAGGCACTCATATCTCAGAGAAACAATGGCGTACAGCCTGCATACTAGCTCATAAGTGTTCACTCAGTTCTAGAACTCAAGAGACAGCATATAAATTGCTCACACGCTGGTATGCCACGCCTGTGCGGCTGCACTCATGGTACCCACAGACACCTGACACATGCTGGAGATGCCACAAGGCGAGGGGAACGCTAGTACACATATGGTGGTACTGCTCGATGATCCAGCCCTTTTGGTCTATGGTACGGGAACTGATATTTCAGATTACGGAAACAACACTGAAATTGGACGCCGTGGGCTGCCTCCTCCATGTCACAGATTTTTCTCTCAAAAGATACAAAAACTCACTGACTAAACATTTACTAAACGCCACAAAAGCGCTCATCCCCCTATATTGGAAAACCTCGCGGATTCCATCTGGGGGGGAATGGCTCCGCAAGGTGTCGGAGATATGTGAGATGGAGGATGTAGTGGCACAGGCGGGAGACAATCCCTCTGCATTCCATGACACGTGGTTGCCATGGTTCGCGTTCAAGTATTCTCAGACATATCTGAACATGATGGACAAGAATTGACTGTACGGTGACACCTCATGGTCGTAATTAGGTACTAGATAACACCGGAAGTTCTGGAATTGGCACAGCACTGCCATAATGTATCTCGATACCGATGCCTATGTGATTTCTCACTAGGCACCATACGGCATATACCCAGCAAGTAGAATAAGGAACAACAGCTCCCCCCCACCCCCCCCCTCCCTTGTCTCTTCACTCTCTATATCTACTCTTTAACTTTCCTATATCCATTTATCTTTTTCTTTCTTACACAATTTATTTAAAATACAGAAACCATTAGGAGAACTTGATATGTATTAAACATGAAAAGAGCAACCACTTATCTGGTTACATAGAAGACAGTACTTTACCAATCGTCTGATCCGCATGCTGTCTTTACTTTACTATATCTCGAGTTTATCGGATGTAATATACCAACATATCAGTTTGTATCTATTTGAATCATAAGAGTTATTGTGGTTTTTGGTTTCATGGAACTGTTATTAGGAGCTGCGTCTCCGACACTTATCTGCCTTTCTTAATATTTCAATAAACTTGATGTTTAAAAAAAAAAAACAATAATTAATCAAGTCTTAGAGGACTGCAGAAATCCATAAACGATGCAGTGGGGTCGACCGATATAGTTTTATCAGGGCCAATACCGATTTTTCAGCTTCCTCTCAAGCTGATATCAGGTGCCTATATTCTTCTGCCTTTTTATTTTTACACTGTCTATAAGACTCAAAACGTTGAAATCTACATTTTTGAATGCTTTCTATTTTTTATAACTGGCGCCTTTAGGATGCCAGTAATCCAGAAGTGTCATGACAAGCTGATCTGGCTTTGTTTGGGTCTTCAGACAGCCGGCGGACATGCCGGCGGTTGGCTGCTCCAAAGAATGGTACCAGGGTGATACCTGCAGCTGTATGCATCACCCCACTACAACACCTTGAAGCAATATCGGTAATAATGGTAAGTTTGTGACCAATAACGATGCTTCAAAAAAAAAGTGAATATCGGCTGCACTGATCGGTCGACCCCTATGATGCAGTAATATGCAACCAGTGATCTTTACTGCATTTATTCTTAATTGCCAAAGAAAACATATGCAGTATGATCTGTTCAAAATATGATCCTGAGTTATATCTGTGATACGTTCCATAAAGGACAGAATGGCAAGGAGGTAAGAGGTTCTGTTAAATTTAAATATTGATTATATTAATTAATTTCACTAAAGATGGTATTTTGGAGATTCATTTAAAATACCCTTTTTCTTGCCCCAGAGTAATTTTGTTAAATTCTCAGCCATTAGTTTGCTAGTACATTTGCTGCCAATGCATAGGGGAAAAAGCCATTTGGTGAACAACCCACTGTTTTTTTTTATTTCACAGTGGTGTTTCTAAATCTAAATTAATTTAAAGGCTCACAGAAAGGTTACTTTTATTGTGTATGTGTGATCTATACAGTTTAAAATGAATTGGAAAGAATGTCATAATATCAAATTATCATAGATATGGTCAAAATGATTTTCCCATTTCCAAAAGAGTTGAGAAAAGCTGAAGACCAACTTTTACAGCCCCCTAAAGGAAAAGCAAGCTGTGTTTGTGCTCTTTGGACTCCCATTTCAAGTAAATGGAGTTCCTTGAAAGGTTAATTGAACCCTGTTGGGCAAATGATTGGAATGGATTCTACGAAGCCTTCAAGCTTGTTAGGATACTCCTTTCTGGTTGCTTTAACCACTTCAATACAGGGAATTTTTCACCCCCTTCCTGCCCAGGCCAATTTTCAGCTTTCAGCGCTGTCACACTTTGAATGACAATAGAGCTTTCTTCTGGTGGTATTTGATCACTTCGGCGTTTTTAAATTTTTTGCGCTATAAACAAAAAAAGACCCACCATTTTGAAAAAAACACAATATTTATTACTTTTTGCTATAATAAATATCCCATTTAAAAAAAAAAACAAGTTTGTTCCTCAGTTTAGGCCGATATGTATTCTTCTACATATTTTTGGTAAAAAAATAAAAATCGCAATAAGCGTATATAGATTGGTTTGCGCAAAATTTATAACGTCTACAAAATAGGGGATAGATTTGTCATTTTTTTTAAATTTATTTTTTTACTACTAATGGCAGCGATCTGTGATTTTTAACGTGACTGTGACATTGCGGTGGACAGTTTGGAAACTCTTGACACTATTTTGGGACCATTGACATTTATAAAGCGATCAGTGCTATAAAAATGCACTGATTACTGTATAAATGTGACTGGCAGGGAAGGGGTAACACTAGAGGGCGCTGAAGGGGTTAAATGTGTGTCCTAGGGAGTGATTCTAACTGTGGGAAGAGGGGACTGATGAGGGGAGGAGACCAATCTGTGTTCCTCTGTACAAGGAACATACGATCAGTTCTCCTCTCCCCTGACAGGACATGGATCTGTGTGTTTACACACACAGATCCACGTCCCTGCTCTGTGATGAGCAATCGCGGGTGCCCGGCGGACATCGCGGCCGCCGGGCACACGCATCGGGTCCCCAGTGATACGGCGAGCGCGCGCTCTCCACAATGCCAGGAAGCCGAGGACATCATATGACGTCCACCCGGAGGGAGGAAGGGTTCCTGCCACCGTCATTTCTTTTTCGTATATCACGGGACACAGAGCCTTGTTAATTACTTAATGGGTTATATCTCACCTTCAGGTGCTGGACACTGGTGTGATCAATTAGATAATAAGTTTCCTCCCTATATAACCCCTCCCATACCTGGAGCACCTCAGTTTTTCCGCCAGTGTCTAAGGTGTCGGTCACGGTTAAAGAATGTGCTAAGAAGAAGCTCTGCTCAGGATCCCTGTGGGGGTGTAAGGAGCTACACAATCCGGATCCATCCAAGAAGGCCAAAATAACGCCAAAGTGGATGGTACCCGGACCTCGCGGAAGAGCAAGGTTTTACCTGTAATGTCTCTTTTTTATGGACTGGACTCTGGGATCCAGCACTTTGTGGCACGTATTAAAAATGCCCAAAGGTTTCTGGCAGAGCGCCTTACAGGTCCAGGGAAGAGGCCTCCTTTAAGTAGGAACCTAGAACCCTGAAGGTTGGCACAACAAAGCCCGCCGTGATGGGTGAAGGTTGGAACTGTCTGGTCTTCAGCAGTATCCTGCGGCGGAGATAAGGTAAGTGAAGACAACCCTGGGAAATTCTTGGGGTTCTCTTCTATGAGTAGTTACATGTCTTACCTGTTTTCGGCCACTAGAGGGAGTAAAGAGACATACCTGGTGTTTTACTTAAATGCTCTCCAGGATGAAAGCTCAGTGCAGCCGGTCTGTGGATCTGCTCACTTCTTCCGCTTCAGGCTCTGCTACATAAAGGTTGAGGGGGGGGTCCCACATAGTCCACGGTCCCATGGCGATCCCCCCGCATAAGGTAATCTCTCCCCCCCCGCTTGCTGCTGTCCCTATGCGCATGGGAGTGTGCTTTTTCTCTATACTGGAGCAGCGGGGATCATGGTTGTCGTGAGTGTGCACGTGCGTGTGAGCACAGCGTTCTACAGCGCAGGTGCAAGGTGGGTGTTTTTTTTTCAAAACCCCAGACACCAAGAGACCTGTAAGCGAAAGGACACAGCAGCTTGTATGGGGCACGTAAGCACCTGTGTGGATTGGATTCAGGCATGCTAAAGACACCTACTCAGCATCAGGCTGTGCAGATTAGCAGGCATTTGTATATTGCCAGACTAGGCTCAGCAGTTGATGCACCTGTGTTGGTAACTCTGCCTTTTGGCTTAGGACTATGTCTCCCTGTAAAGGGGTTCAGGGGCAGGAAAAAGGGTGCACTAAAGTGTCGCCATCTGGATCTAGGGGTTCTAGACATGCCTGCTTGATACCATCCTCCCCAGACATGCCTGCTTGATACCATCCTCCCCTGTGAGACCTGAGGCAGCCACACATTGGCCCTGTCAGGCACTGCAGCCTCTCCCAACATTGCAGCCCTGCATATGTCATTGAGGACGCTCTTGCATTGGTTGGTTTATAGGAGAGGTTAGCTGCTATAATCGCAGCCACCTCACAAAAGAGCAGAAAGCAGGGTAGGTCCCCTTCTCCTGCTCTAAATCCTCAAAGAGCGGATCAACAGTCTGATGATGAAGATTCACCATCAGGGGACAGGGAACACGTGCAGTCTGACGAGGCGGAAGTATCAGAAGCCTCACAAGCTCTGAAGTCGCAGCTGCAATCATTTACAGAAATTCATGCTGCGTATAACTTATCCTTAGCCCAGGCGGCCGAAGCCTCTGTCTCTTCCTTGGGGTCTTTTAAATTCCCATAGGCTTCTTGTACCTTCCCAGTCCGTCCATTACTGGAACAGTTGTTTATGCTGATTGGGCACCCGCATAAGCTGTTTTTTCATTACTTTTTCATTACTTTTTCTGAGGGGTATAGGTTGCTAGAAAATCTCTACAGGTGCTTGCTTACAAGCTAGCCAAACGCACAACTACACATTGTTGCTAATCAGCTAAATTGCATGATTGTGGTAACGCACAGTGCAGAGGATAACTTCCTCTGTCCACAGGTTGCATAAGATACATGAGTATGAAATGTACAAAATGCATGTGAGGTAAAAACATGTTTATGATTAATCACATAAAGTTACATGTTTTTTGTTTGTATGGATATACATGGTTGTTACATAGTCGCATGAGGATGCTTGGTCACATTTAAGTGCTTAGTCACATAAAGATGCTTGACTGCATAAACATGCTTGGTCGCACAAGAGTCCTGGATTACTCAAGGATACTTGATCATACAGAGAGGCTTGTTTTCACAGCAATACCTAAAATCGCATAAAAATGCTTGATTGCATAAAGATGCTGGATCGCACAAGGATGCCTGATCATACAACAGTCCTTGGTCACACAAGGGTACTGGTTCGCACAGTGGTGCTTAAAATGCATAAAATGCTTGATCACATAATAAAAAAATGAAAAATGCTGAATCGCATAAGGATGCATGATCGCCTAAAGTTGCATGATCCCCTAGTTTTGCGTGATTGCATAATGAGTCATGTTATTATAGGTTTCCTTAAATATACAGGATTCCTTACGTTCGCATAGGAATACGTGTCTGCAACACGTTCCTAAACGCATGCTTGCAAAGATGCCCATTCCAGAGCACACGTGATACATCAATGCGTGTATACAACACACACTTTTTATGTTTTGCCTAAAGCATATTTGTAGCTATTTGCATATGTATATATTTGCATGGCATTACAGAGGTTGTCTGCGCTTCCAGTTGGTGGTCTTGCCCTCCGGGTAGCCAGGGTGCACCAGGTTTACAATATGCTAGGTCTCGCCTCTAGCAGGACTAAAATGCCCAGGGTATAGCAGAAATGGCATACCGAGGCAATCTGCTACTGATAGATCAATCATAGCACGGCTGGACCTAAGTGTGTCCAGCATGGTGCCCTGGGTCTGCCCGCCCCTCGGCCACCATGACGAGGTGGACGGCGCCCAACCCGCCCACGGCATGCAACCCTCTCCCCTCCCCCCCCTCCCCCGGGGTCGAGGCTGGTTCCGATGACAGCAAGTATCTGGAACACCTGGGTTAGGATCCCAGTCTAAAGGTACATTCTTACGTTCGGTAAGAAGCTTGGAGTGTTTGGGACACAGCCTAAAAGGAGTTTTTTCTTGCCTCAGACAAAATCAGCACTGTAAGAAAGCTGGTCTATGTGGTCAAGGCAAGGAAGAGAGTTCCTTCCATTCACCTTTTTTGCTTAAGGTGGAGGGAAGATGGTACCTTCATTCAAAGAGGTCCCCTAGGCTCAGTTTCGTTCAAGGCTGCTTTAAACATCATTTTGTCTGCCTGGAACAAGACGACCTTAACCTGGCATTATCCAAAGGGTTGGTCCCAGGGATACACCAGAGTCTCAGTTGGTGGTTCTTAACCAAAAGATTTGCAGAAAGGAAGGTCCTTCATGCCGCCTGGTAGGTGGTGAATACGAAAGCTGGCCTCAAGGGATGGGGACCAGTCCTGGAAGAGACCACTGCCCAGGGAAAGTGGTCAAGCTCCAAGAGAGCCTTGTCTGTCAACATTCTAGAGCTTCGGATGGCACATCTGGCTTAATGGCCTGGGCGCTTAGGTTGCAGGTTTGTTCTGTCAAAGTACAATCCGAAAATGCCACACCAGTGGTTTACTTCTTTTACCAAGGAGGCGCTAGAAGTCACGTCACCAGAAGGAAGTGAGCTATGTTCTGGCTTGGGCAAAGGATCTTGGGCCTTGCCTATCGACAATCTTCATTTCATGAAGTGTAGAATTGGCAGGCGTCCAGGTTCAACAAGAAATTGGACAGCTTTGTGTCGAGGACAAAGGATCCACTCGCATACGGGACAGATATGTTAGTGACCCTGTGGGACCAGTTGTCACTGGTTTATACGTTCTCTCCCCCCAGTGGCGCGACCACCGCGGCTTCTATGCAACATCAGAGGGGAACGGAAGCCT
Organism: Rana muscosa; assembly: GCA_029206835.1. Lineage (NCBI taxonomy): Eukaryota > Metazoa > Chordata > Amphibia > Anura > Ranidae > Rana > Rana muscosa. The sequence goes on along the minus strand of CM055121.1, from coordinate 36,107,916 downwards.
GCCTGATAGCTCTGGCATGTTCCAGTTGATCTTACTGTGCAGGGATCGTAAGGGTGGTAGTAGAGGACCCTGGGTCCCTTACATCTCGTCCAGACCTACTTCGCAAGGGCTGGTATTTCATCCTGTCTTGCAAACATAGAAATTAATGGTTTGGCTATTCGAGCCCGCATTCTTGAGGATCGGGGCTTCAGGATCAGTGGCAATTACCCTGATTCGTACAGGAGAGCTGGCCTCCAGGACCATGTATCGAAGGATCTGGGAGGCCCATGTTCCTGGTGTAACCAAGGGATGGCATTCTCGGAAGTATGTCATAGGTAGAATTCTTACCTTCCTATATTAGGAAAGGAGATGGAGCTAGCCTAAAGTTCTATCAAGGGTCGAATCTCGGCCTAGTCAGTGTTTTCAAAGGTCGCTTGCTTCGCACTCTTTGATCCGGGCCTTTATACAAGGGGTAACGCGTATAAGTCCGCCAGTTAGGTCGCCCTTGTGTTCGGGGGGTTGAGTCTAGTTTTGTCAGCTTACAAGGACAGCACCCTGGGCCGATGCACACATATTTCCCTTCATCATTCTCACAAGGGAATTGATGTTCTTGGTTGCGGCAGCCTCCGCAAGAGAGTTTTCAGTGTTGGCAGATTTCATTTGTATAGAGCCATACTTAATTATTCTTAGGGATAGGGTGATGTTGAATGCTCATCTAGCCCTTTTTCCTAAAAGGATCTAGTTTTCATTTAAATCAAGATGTTTCTTGCCTTCCTTTTTTCCAGAACCTTGTTCTACGGAAGGAAATTTATTACTTTTCTCTCAAAATTTATGAGATCAGTTAAAGGTCTATCTGAAGGTTTCAGATACAGATTTCAGATATCTCGAGTTTATCGGATGTAATATACCAACATATCAGTTTGTATCTATTTGAATCATAAGAGTTATTGTGGTTTTGGGTTTCATGGAACTGTTATTAGGAGCTGCGTCTCCGACACTTATCTGCCTTTCTTAATATTTCAATAAACTTGATGTTTAAAAAAAAAAAAAAATAATTAATCAAGTCTTAGAGGACTGCAGAAATCCATAAACGATGCAGTGGGGTCGACCGATATAGTTTTATCAGGGCCAATACCGATTTTTCAGCTTCCTCTCAAGCTGATATCAGGTGCCTATATTCTTCTGCCTTTTTATTTTTACACTGTCTATAAGACTCAAAACGTTGAAATCTACATTTTTGAATGCTTTCTATTTTTTATAACTGGCGCCTTTAGGATGCCAGTAATCCAGAAGTGTCATGACAAGCTGATCTGGCTTTGTTTGGGTCTTCAGACAGCCGGCGGACATGCCGGCGGTTGGCTGCTCTAAAGAATGGTACCAGGGTGATACCTGCAGCTGTATGCATCACCCCACTACAACACCTTGAAGCAATATCGGTAATAATGGTAAGTTTGTGATCAATAATGATGCTTCAAAAAAAAAGTGAATATCGGCTGCACTGATCGGTCGACCCCTATGATGCAGTAAGATGCAACCAGTGATCTTTACTGCATTTATTCTTAATTGCCAAAGAAAACATATGCAGTATGATCTGTTCAAAATATGATCCTGAGTTATTTCTTTCTCGTACATCACGGGACACAGAGCGACATAGTCATTACTAATGGGTTATATAGATACCGTCAGGTGCTGGCACTGGCAACTTCCAAAACCGGAAGTACCCTCCCCTATATAAGCCCCTCCCATCCGGGAGCACCTCAGTTTTTTGCCAGTGTCTAAGGTGTTGGCCAAGAAGAAACATGTGTTTTTCACTGAGCTTGCGTACAGGTTCTTTTGGGCCTCAGTAAGCTATTCCGGATCCGACCAAAAAAGCTTCATAGCTAAACGGTCGGTACCCGGGCCTTGCAGAGAAGAGCAAGGTTTTGCCTGTAATGCTTCTCTTAGGAGAGCTGGACCCTGGGATCCAGAGCTCTGGTCATACCCACGACCAAGATGTTTTCTGTGCAGGGTGCTATACAGGTCCAGGGGAGTGGAATCCTTGGGAACCCGGTCCCTGAAGGTTTGATTACAATGCCTGCCGTGATAGGTGAAGTTTGGGCTTTTGTGGACCAAACAAAGTCCTGCGGCGGGGAACAGGTAAGTGGGGGCCCCCAGGAACTTGGTTCTATTGGGGGACCCCCAAGCCTAATTTGTCTTTCTGTCTGTTACCTAATGGTATTCCCGCAAAATTCTGTGCATGCCTGTAACTACTAAAAAAATGTAATAATTTTTAATGGTGGTCAAGAAAAAAAATAATAATTTTTTTTATATATATATATTTTATATATTAGACTGCGGTACCTGTGTTTGTCCACTAGAGGCCGCTGTGGAACGTTTCTTGTCATGTGGACTAGTTTCTTCTCATCAGAGCGAGTCCAGGCAGATGGTGAGTTCTCTTATGGGAAACTGCTTCCTCTGCCATGTTGCAATGCTCGTCCATCCCCCGGCCTGCGGCAAAGGGGCCCTGGCTCTTGTCCCTGGTTTCCATTTTCGAAATTAGCGCCGAAGGCACACGTGGCCGCGCGCGTGCACGCGCCTCTATATATAGAGGTGAGCCGGGAAAGGGGGCGGAGCCTGGGGATGACGCTCTGTGCGCGCCGCAGCGCTTCTGCGCATGTGCGGGCGTCCCAGCATGTTAAAAACCACAATTTTGTGTGGTGAGCTGGCTATGAAGTACAGAGACAGAGCTGGCAACATTTAAAGAAGGCATACAGCAAGCGGTTGATACAGGCATCCCCTAGAAAGGCACATTAGTAGACACCAACTGTTTCTTATAGCAGCATTTATGCTAGACTATTGTCAGTAACTGGTGTATTTCGGCTGGAATACCTCAGCTTTGTGGCTTAGGAATATGCCGTCTAAAAACTCCGGGACTAGAAATTCCAGGAGGAATAGGGGGTCTCCATCGGGCTCTGAGGATCTTGGGCATGCTTCGGCTGCACCAGTCTCCCCTGAAGAATCAGAGGTTAGTGACCGTGGAGCACCCTCAGGAGTACCTGGTACTGTGGCTGTCCTCAGTTCACCTGCTCCTGTGTATGTAACAGAGGAGGTTTTTTCCTCAGCTCTGGGAGGGCTGGAAGAGAGATTGTCAGCATTGATCGCGGCTTCCCTGTCACAGGAGAAAAGCGCCCGATCTCCGTCTCCTCCCTCAGAGTGCCTGTTAACAGAGCAACAGTCCCATACAGGGATCGACCTACCTAAAGGGGATCAGGATGAGGTCGATTCGGTTGTAGAGGAATCAACAGTGGAAGAGCCGTTCTCAGCATCACATGCTGAAAGGTTATGGGTTCAGTCCCTGACTAATATGGTCCGATCAGCATTTAAAATGCCACTTGCGGAGCCATCATCCACTTCTGTCTCCTCGTTGGGGTCGCTAAAAGCTCCCCAGACTGTTTGTTCCTTTCCGATCCATCCTTTACTGGAAGGGCTCATTTACCAGGATTGGGAGCATCCTGACAAAATATTTACTCCCCCCAAGAGATCTCCGGTAGTCTATCCCATGGAGGATAAGTTCATCAGAAAATGGAGGGTCCCTACAGTGGACGCAGCCATCTCTTGTGTGAATAAATCACTGACATGTCCGGTGGATAATGTCCAAATGTTCAAGGACCCAATAGATAAAAAATTGGAGTCCTTATTAAAATCTGCTTTCTCTACAGCAGGATTGGTGACACAACCAGCAGTGGCAGCTATTGGGGTCTGCCAAGCAGTGAAAGATCAGTTGAAACAGGTCTTCAGGGACCTGCCAGATCAGCAGGCTCTTGCCCTAGCTGATCTACCTAGAGCCTTATGCTTTGCGGTGGACGCTATAAAGGATTCAATCCATCAGGCCTCCCACCTTACGCTGTCTGTAGTACATATGCGCAGGCTTCTATGGCTCAAAAACTGGTCTGCTGAAGCTCCCTGTAAAAAATTGCTGGTCAGCTTCCCATTTCATGGTGAACGCTTATTCGGGGAAGACCTGGACAAATATATCCAGAGAATTTCCAGCGGTAAAAGTACACTTTTGCCGGTTAAAAATAGAGTTAGAGGTCCCTCTTTTAAGAGGCCTGCTTCTCCAGTCCCTAGGACATCGGCTGTGAAACAGTTCCGACGGCCTCCTCGGTCAAATCCCGGAGGTAAAAATCAGGGACAGTTGCAGGGTAACAAGAAGCCCTGGAGCAGGAGAGGTACAAAACCTCCCCCAAAGTCAAATGCATGAAGGGTTGCCCCCACCCAATCGGGTGGGGGGAAGACTTCAGTTGTTCACAGAGACCTGGCGGGACACGATCCGAGACAGATGGGTGCTCTCCGCAGTAAATCTGGGATACAAATTGGAGTTAAAAAAAAACTCCCCTCCTTCCCGCTTTATAAGGTCAAACGTGCCAAGGGATCCCCAGAAGAGAGGATCCCTCCTGTTGGCACTAGAACAATTATTGCTCCAAGCAGTAATTATAGAGGTTCCCCTGGAAGAATGGGGGTTCGGGTTTTACTCAAACCTCTTTACAGTCCCGAAGCCAAACGGGGACGTGAGGCCCATATTAAATCTAAAAGGGCTAAACAAATTCCTACATATCAGGACTTTCCGGATGGAGTCGATCCGATCGGTAGCCACTGCCCTACAAGGGGAGGAATGGTTAGCCTCGATCGACATCAAAGATGCTTATTTGCACATTCCCATCTTTCCAGCCCACAAAAAATTTCTACGCTTTGCGGTAGAAGGGCGCCATTTTCAGTTCAGAGCCTTACCCTTCGGTCTGGCCACAGCACCAAGAGTGTTCACAAAAATTCTGGCCCCATTATTGGCCAATCTAAGAACACGAGGTGTAACGATAATGGCATATCTAGACGACTTGTTGCTGATAGACCACTCAGTGGAAAAACTAGAAGTGGTTGTTCACGAGACAATCAAGTATCTGGAATATCACGGTTGGATTATCAACCGAGACAAGTCAGCCCTAAAACCAGTCAAAAGTCTGGAATACTTGGGGCTAAGGCTGGATTCAGACCAGAGAAAAATATTCTTGCCTCAAGAAAAGGGGTCGTCTTTGAGAGATTTGATCCACTTAGTGGGTTCAAAAAGACAGCCATCCATACGCCTGTGCATGAGGCTGCTGGGAAAAATGGTGGCATCATTCGAAGCAGTACCCTACGGTCAATTCCATTCAAGGAAGTTGCAAAGGGCCATACTGTCAGCCTGGAACAAAAAAGTTCAGGCTCTGGACTTACCAATGTCCTTGTCCCCTTCCGTTCGCAAGAGCCTCCGCTGGTGGTTGGTTCCTCAGAATCTGGAAAGAGGGAAATCCTTCAGTCCGATTTCCTGGAAGGTGGTCACTACAGATGCCAGCCTTATAGGCTGGGGAGCAGTACTGGAGCAATGGTCTCTCCAGGGCAGATGGTCGGATGCGGAAAAGGCCCTGCCCATCAATCTCTTAGAGATACGAGCAGCCCGGTATGCCCTAGTAGCATGGACATCCAAACTCCAAGGATCCCCTGTCAGAATTCAATCAGACAATGCCACAGCAGTGGCATATATCAATCATCAGGGGGGCACCAGGAGTCGTGCAGCCCAAAGGGAAGTAAATTACATCCTGAGATGGGCAGAAAGATATGTCCCAGCCATATCTGCGGTATTCATTCCAGGAGTGGAGAATTGGAAGGCGGACTTTCTAAGTCGCCAACAATTATGCCCAGGGGAATGGTCCCTTCATCCCGAGGTTTTCCGGACAATATGTCAGCGGTGGGGAACACCGGATGTAGACCTGCTAGCACCCAGATTCAACGCAAAAGTGGACAGGTTTGTCTCTTGGACAAGGGATCCCCTAGCTTGCGGCTCGGATGCCCTAGTGTTCCCTTGGGATCAGTTCAAGCTGATATATGCATTCCCACCGCCACAATTGTTACCTCGATTACTCCGCAGAATCAGGGTAGAAAAGAAACCAGTGATTCTGGTGGCTCCAGCGTGGCCCCGAAGAGCATGGTACGCGGAGATTGTAAAAATGTCTGTGGGGAGTCCTTGGACCCTCCCACATCGTCCGGACCTGCTTTCGCAAGGACCGATATACCACCCTTCCTTACCAGCCCTAGGTTTGACGGCCTGGCTATTGAAGCCCACATTCTAAAAAAGAGAGGGCTCTCTAATGCTGTGGTATCTACCATGATCAATGCCAGGAAGCCGGTATCCAGGCAGATCTACTATAGAATCTGGAAGGCGTACATCGCCTGGTGTGAGGCCAAGAAATGGCATCCACGTAAATACGTATTAGGTAGGATTCTGGACTTCCTACAATGGGCTGTAGATAGGAAGCTTGCCTTGAGTACTATCAAGGGTCAGATTTCGGCCTTGTCAATATTTTTTCAAAGGCCCTTGGCTTCGCATTCACTAGTCAAAGCTTTCATACAAGGAGTGATGCGTATTAGTCCTCCGGTTAATATTCCCATATGTCCATGGGATCTAAACCTGGTTCTGTCGGTTTTACAGAAACAACCATTTGAACCATTACAGCATATTTCTTTGGTTCTTCTCACCAGGAAATTGATTTTTCTAGTAGCCATTTGTTCGGCTAAAGGAGTGTCGGAATTAGCCGCTATGTCCTGTAAGGAGCCATATCTGGTTATCCATAAGGACAGAGTAGTGTTACGTCCTCATCCAGCCTTTCTTCCTAAGGTGGTATCGAGGTTTCATTTGAACCAAGATGTGGTTCTTCCTCCTTTTTTCCCCAAACCTAGTTCGGTAGAGGAAAAGTTATTACATTCTTTGGATGTAGTAAGAGCAGTTAAAGCTTATCTAAAAGCCACTGCTCAGATTCGCAGAACGGATACTTTGTTTATTCTGCCGGAAGGCCCCAGAAAGGGTCAGGCAGCGTCAAAATCTGCTTTAGCCAGGTGGATTCGACAGGTCATAATGCAAGCCTATGGCTTGAGAAGGAGACCGCCTCCGTTCAAAGTTAGAGCGCACTCCACGAGAGCAGTTGGAACTTCATGGGCAGTGCATCACCAGGCCTCCCTGGCTCAAATCTGTAAGGCCGCAACATGGTCTTCAGTTCACACGTTTACTAGGTTCTACCAGGTGGACGTTAGAAGTCAGGAGGATGTCGCCTTTGGGCGCAGTGTGTTGCAGGCCGCAAAAGATCCTCATGTCTGATAGCGCTCAGCTTATATATGGTGTATCCCCCCCCTCATTTGGCATTGCTTTAGGACATCCCATTAGTAATGACTATGTCGCTCTGTGTCCCGTGATGTACGAGAAAGAAAATAGGATTTTTATAACAGCTTACCTGTAAAATCCTTTTCTTGGAGTACATCACGGGACAGAGAGCTCCCGCCCCTCTTTGGGGACACTTATTGCTTTGCTACAAAACTGAGGTGCTCCCGGATGGGAGGGGCTTATATAGGGGAGGGTACTTCCGGTTTTGGAAGTTGCCAGTGCCAGCACCTGACGGTATCTATATAACCCATTAGTAATGACTATGTCGCTCTGTGTCCCGTGATGTACTCCAAGAAAAGGATTTTACAGGTAAGCTGTTATAAAAATCCTATTATCTGTGATACGTTCCATAAAGGACAGAATGGCAAGGAGGTAAGAGGTTCTGTTAAATTTAAATATTGATTATATTAATTAATTTCACTAAAGATGGTATTTTGGAGATTCATTTAAAATACCCTTTTTCTTGCCCCAGAGTAATTTTGTTAAATTCTCAGCCATTAGTTTGCTAGTACATTTGCTGCCAATGCATAGGGGAAAAAGCCATTTGGTGAACAACCCACTGTTTTTTTTTTATTTCACAGTGGTGTTTCTAAATCTAAATTAATTTAAAGGCTCACAGAAAGGTTACTTTTATTGTGTATGTGTGATCTATACAGTTTAAAATGAATTGGAAAGAATGTCATAATATCAAATTATCATAGATATGGTCAAAATGATTTTCCCATTTCCAAAAGAGTTGAGAAAAGCTGAAGACCAACTTTTACAGCCCCCTAAAGGAAAAGCAAGCTGTGTTTGTGCTCTTTGGACTCCCATTTCAAGTAAATGGAGTTCCTTGAAAGGTTAATTGAACCCTGTTGGGCAAATGATTGGAATGGATTCTACGAAGCCTTCAAGCTTGTTAGGATACTCCTTTCTGGTTGCTTTAACCACTTCAATACAGGGAATTTTTTACCCCCTTCCTGCCCAGGCCAATTTTCAGCTTTCAGCGCTGTCACACTTTGAATGACAATAGAGCTTTCTTCTGGTGGTATTTGATCACTTCGGCGTTTTTAAATTTTTTGCGCTATAAACAAAAAAAGACCCACCATTTTGAAAAAAACACAATATTTATTACTTTTTGCTATAATAAATATCCCATTTTAAAAAAAAAAACAAGTTTGTTCCTCAGTTTAGGCCGATATGTATTCTTCTACATATTTTTGGTAAAAAAATAAAAATCGCAATAAGCGTATATAGATTGGTTTGCGCAAAATTTATAACGTCTACAAAATAGGGGATAGATTTGTCATTTTTTTTTTATTTATTTTTTTACTACTAATGGCAGCGATCTGTGATTTTTAACGTGACTGTGACATTGCGGTGGACAGTTTGGAAACTATTGACACTATTTTGGGACCATTGACATTTATAAAGCGATCAGTGCTATAAAAATGCACTGATTACTGTATAAATGTGACTGGCAGGGAAGGGGTAACACTAGAGGGCGCTGAAGGGGTTAAATGTGTGTCCTAGGGAGTGATTCTAACTGTGGGAAGAGGGGACTGATGAGGGGAGGAGACCGATCTGTGTTCCTCTGTACAAGGAACATACGATCAGTTCTCCTCTCCCCTGACAGGACATGGATCTGTGTGTTTACACACACAGATCCACGTCCCTGCTCTGTGATGAGCAATCGCGGGTGCCCGGCGGACATCGCGGCCGCCGGGCACACGCATCGGGTCCCCAGTGATACGGCGAGCGCGCGCTCTCCACAATGCCAGGAAGCCGAGGACATCATATGACGTCCACCCGGAGGGAGGAAGGGTTCCTGCCACCGTCATTTCTTTTTCGTATATCACGGGACACAGAGCCTTGTTAATTACTTAATGGGTTATATCTCACCTTCAGGTGCTGGACACTGGTGTGATCAATTAGACAATAAGTTTCCTCCCTATATAACCCCTCCCATACCTGGAGCACCTCAGTTTTTCCGCCAGTGTCTAAGGTGTTGGTCACGGTTAAAGAATGTGCTAAGAAGAAGCTCTGCTCAGGATCCCTGTGGGGGTGTAAGGAGCTACACAATCCGGATCCATCCAAGAAGGCCAAAATAACGCCAAAGTGGATGGTACCCGGACCTCGCGGAAGAGCAAGGTTTTACCTGTAATGTCTCTTTTTTATGGACTGGACTCTGGGATCCAGCACTTTGTGGCACGTATTAAAAATGCCCAAAGGTTTCTGGCAGAGTGCCTTACAGGTCCAGGGAAGAGGCCTCCTTTAAGTAGGAACCTAGAACCCTGAAGGTTGGCACAACAAAGCCCGCCGTGATGGGTGAAGGTTGGAACTGTCTGGTCTTCAGCAGTATCCTGCGGCGGAGATAAGGTAAGTGAAGACAACCCTGGGAAATTCTTGGGGTTCTCTTCTATGAGTAGTTACATGTCTTACCTGTTTTCGGCCACTAGAGGGAGTAAAGAGACATACCTGGTGTTTTACTTAAATGCTCTCCAGGATGAAAGCTCAGTGCAGCCGGTCTGTGGATCTGCTCACTTCTTCCGCTTCAGGCTCTGCTACATAAAGGTTGAGGGGGGGTCCCACATAGTCCACGGTCCCATGGCGATCCCCCCGCATAAGGTAATCTCTCCCCCCCCGTTTGCTGCTGTCCCTATGCGCATGGGAGTGTGCTTTTTCTCTATACTGGAGCAGCGGGGATCATGGTTGTCGTGAGTGTGCACGTGCGTGTGAGCACAGCGTTCTACAGCGCAGGTGCAAGGTGGGTGTTTTTTTTTCAAAACCCCAGACACCAAGAGACCTGTAAGCGAAAGGACACAGCAGCTTGTATGGGGCACGTAAGCACCTGTGTGGATTGGATTCAGGCATGCTAAAGACACCTACTCAGCATCAGGCTGTGCAGATTAGCAGGCATTTGTATATTGCCAGACTAGGCTCAGCAGTTGATGCACCTGTGTTGGTAACTCTGCCTTTTGGCTTAGGACTATGTCTCCCTGTAAAGGAGTTCAGGGGCAGGAAAAAGGGTGCACTAAAGTGTCGCCATCTGGATCTAGGGGTTCTAGACATGCCTGCTTGATACCATCCTCCCCAGACATGCCTGCTTGATACCATCCTCCCCTGTGAGACCTGAGGCAGCCACACATTGGCCATGTCAGGCACTGCAGCCTCTCCCAACATTGCAGCCCTGCATATGTCATTGAGGACGCTCTTGCATTGGTTGGTTTATAGGAGAGGTTAGCTGCTATAATCGCAGCCACCTCACAAAAGAGCAGAAAGCAGGGTAGGTCCCCTTCTCCTGCTCTAAATCCTCAAAGAGCGGATCAACAGTCTGATGATGAAGATTCACCATCAGGGGACAGGGAACACGTGCAGTCTGACGAGGCGGAAGTATCAGAAGCCTCACAAGCTCTGAAGTCGCAGCTGCAATCATTTACAGAAATTCATGCTGCGTATAACTTATCCTTAGCCCAGGCGGCCGAAGCCTCTGTCTCTTCCTTGGGGTCTTTTAAATTCCCATAGGCTTCTTGTACCTTCCCAGTCCGTCCATTACTGGAACAGTTGTTTATGCTGATTGGGCACCCGCATAAGCTGTTTTTTCATTACTTTTTCATTACTTTTTCTGAGGGGTATAGGTTGCTAGAAAATCTCTACAGGTGCTTGCTTACAAGCTAGCCAAACGCACAACTACACATTGTTGCTAATCAGCTAAATTGCATGATTGTGGTAACGCACAGTGCAGAGGATAACTTCCTCTGTCCACAGGTTGCATAAGATACATGAGTATGAAATGTACAAAATGCATGTGAGGTAAAAACATGTTTATGATTAATCACATAAAGTTACATGTTTTTTGTTTGTATGGATATACATGGTTGTTACATAGTCGCATGAGGATGCTTGGTCACATTTAAGTGCTTAGTCACATAAAGATGCTTGACTGCATAAACATGCTTGGTCGCACAAGAGTCCTGGATTACTCAAGGATACTTGATCATACAGAGAGGCTTGTTTTCACAGCAATACCTAAAATCGCATAAAAATGCTTGATTGCATAAAGATGCTGGATCGCACAAGGATGCCTGATCATACAACAGTCCTTGGTCACACAAGGGTACTGGTTCGCACAGTGGTGCTTAAAATGCATAAAATGCTTGATCACATAATAAAAAAATGAAAAATGCTGAATCGCATAAGGATGCATGATCGCCTAAAGTTGCATGATCCCCTAGTTTTGCGTGATTGCATAATGAGTCATGTTATTATAGGTTTCCTTAAATATACAGGATTCCTTACGTTCGCATAGGAATACGTGTCTGCAACACGTTCCTAAACGCATGCTTGCAAAGATGCCCATTCCAGAGCACACGTGCTACATCAATGCGTGTATACAACACACACTTTTTATGTTTTGCCTAAAGCATATTTGTAGCTATTTGCATATGTATATATTTGCATGGCATTACAGAGGTTGTCTGCGCTTCCAGTTGGTGGTCTTGCCCTCCGGGTAGCCAGGGTGCACCAGGTTTACAATATGCTAGGTCTCGCCTCTAGCAGGACTAAAATGCCCAGGGTATAGCAGAAATGGCATACCGAGGCAATCTGCTACTGATAGATCAATCATAGCACGGCTGGACCTAAGTGTGTCCAGCATGGTGCCCTGGGTCTGCCCGCCCCTCGGCCACCATGACGAGGTGGACGGCGCCCAACCCGCCCACGGCATGCAACCCTCTCCCCCCCCCCCCCTCCCCCGGGGTCGAGGCTGGTTCCGATGACAGCAAGTATCTGGAACACCTGGGTTAGGATCGCAGTCTAAAGGTACATTCTTACGTTCGGTAAGAAGCTTGGAGTGTTTGGGACACAGCCTAAAAGGAGTTTTTTCTTGCCTCAGACAAAATCAGCACTGTAAGAAAGCTGGTCTATGTGGTCAAGGCAAGGAAGAGTTCCTTCCATTCACCTTTTTTGCTTAAGGTGGAGGGAAGATGGTACCTTCATTCAAAGAGGTCCCCTAGGCTCAGTTTCGTTCAAGGCTGCTTTAAACATCATTTTGTCTGCCTGGAACAAGACGACCTTAACCTGGCATTATCCAAAGGGTTGGTCCCAGGGATACACCAGAGTCTCAGTTGGTGGTTCTTAACCAAAAGATTTGCAGAAAGGAAGGTCCTTCATGCCGCCTGGTAGGTGGTGAATACGAAAGCTGGCCTCAAGGGATGGGGACCAGTTCTGGAAGAGACCACTGCCCAGGGAAAGTGGTCAAGCTCCAAGAGAGCCTTGTCTGTCAACATTCTAGAGCTTCGGATGGCACATCTGGCTTAATGGCCTGGGCGCTTAGGTTGCAGGTTTGTTCTGTCAAAGTACAATCCGAAAATGCCACACCAGTGGTTTACTTCTTTTACCAAGGAGGCGCTAGAAGTCACGTCACCAGAAGGAAGTGAGCTATGTTCTGGCTTGGGCAAAGGATCTTGGGCCTTGCCTATCGACAATCTTCATTTCATGAAGTGTAGAATTGGCAGGCGTCCAGGTTCAACAAGAAATTGGACAGCTTTGTGTCGAGGACAAAGGATCCACTCGCATACGGGACAGATATGTTAGTGACCCTGTGGGACCAGTTGTCACTGGTTTATACGTTCTCTCCCCCCAGTGGCGCGACCACCGCGGCTTCTATGCAACATCAGAGGGGAACGGAAGCCTGCCTGATAGCTCTGGCATGTTCCAGTTGATCTTACTGTGCAGGGATCGTAAGGGTGGTAGTAGAGGACCCTGGGTCCCTTACATCTCGTCCAGACCTACTTCGCAAGGGCTGGTATTTCATCCTGTCTTGCAAACATAGAAATTAATGGTTTGGCTATTCGAGCCCGCATTCTTGAGGATCGGGGCTTCAGGATCAGTGGCAATTACCCTGATTCGTACAGGAGAGCTGGCCTCCAGGACCATGTATCGAAGGATCTGGGAGGCCCATGTTCCTGGTGTAACCAAGGGATGGCATTCTCGGAAGTATGTCATAGGTAGAATTCTTACCTTCCTATATTAGGAAAGGAGATGGAGCTAGCCTAAAGTTCTATCAAGGGTCGAATCTCGGCTTAGTCAGTGTTTTCAAAGGTCGCTTGCTTCGCACTCTTTGATCCGGGCCTTTATACAAGGGGTAACGCGTATAAGTCCGCCAGTTAGGTCGCCCTTGTGTTCGGGGGGTTGAGTCTAGTTTTGTCAGCTTACAAGGACAGCACCTTGGGCCGATGCACACATATTTCCCTTCATCATTCTCACAAGGGAATTGATGTTCTTGGTTGCGGCAGCCTCCGCAAGAGAGTTTTCAGTGTTGGCAGATTTCATTTGTATAGAGCCATACTTAATTATTCTTAGGGATAGGGTGATGTTGAATGCTCATCTAGCCCTTTTTCCTAAAAGGATCTAGTTTTCATTTAAATCAAGATGTTTCTTGCCTTCCTTTTTTCCAGAACCTTGTTCTACGGAAGGAAATTTATTACTTTTCTCTCAAAATTTATGAGATCAGTTAAAGGTCTATCTGAAGGTTTCAGATACAGGAAACTGACCTTTTGTTGTGCTGCCAGAAGACCCTAAAAATGGGCAGGCAGTGTTCAAATCAGCTATTAAAATGGTTACACTCTCTCGTTATAGTGAGAGCAGTCACGGCCTATCTGAAGCGGCTGCTTAGATACGGAAAACTGATGTTTGTTGCGCTACCTGGAGGCCCCAGGAAAGGCCAGGCAGCGTCTAAATCAACTGTTTAAATGTTGATTCATCAGGCTATTGTTCAGGCTTGTGGTTTAAAGAAAGGGTTTCCCCCTGTTTCTTTTAGAGTGCACTCTACCAGGACAGTAAGTGCTTATGCGCGGTGCATTACCAAGCATTTATGACTCAGGTTTGCAAGGCTGCAACTTGGTCGTCGGTGCATATGTTCACTAATTTCTTTCAGGTGAATGTAAGACGGCAAGAGGATGCCGCTTTTTGCCGCAGTGTGCTGAAGGCAGCAGTATAGGTCCTCACGTCCGATGGCGGTCTGCTTTTTGATCTGTCTCCCTCCCCTCAGGTTAAGAATTGCTTTGGGACATCCCATTAAGCAATTAACAAGGCTCTGTGTCCCGTGATGTACCAAAAAGAAAATAGGATTTTTATAACAGCTTACCTGTAAAATCCTTTTCTTGGAGTACATCACGGGACACAGAGCTCCCGCCCCTCTTATTTGAGGATTTTGGGACACTTATTGCTTTGCTACAAAAACTGAGGTACTCCCGGTATGCGAGGGGTTATATAGGGAGGAAATTTCCTGTCTAACCACTTGTTTACTGGGCACTTAAACCCCCTTCCTGCCCAGACCAATTTTCAGCTTTCAGCGCTGTCACGATTTGAATGACAATTGCGCAGTCGTGCGACGTGGCTCCCAAACAAAATTGACGTCCTTTTTTTCCCACAAATAGAGATTTCTTTTGGTGGTATTTGATCATCTCTACGGTTTTTATTTTTTGCGCTATAAACAAAAAAAGAGCAACGATTTTGAAAAAAACACAATATTTTTTATTTTTTGCTATAATAATATCCCAATTTTTTTTTTTTTTTATATTTTTTTCTCTCAGTTTAGTCCGATACGTATTCTTCTACATATTTTTGGTAAAAAAAATCGCAATAAGCGTTTGATTGGTTTGCGCAAAAGTTATAGCGTCTACAAAATAGGGCATAGTTTTATTGCATTTTTATTAATAATTTTTTTTTTACTAGTAATGGCGGCGATCAGCGATTTTTATTGTGACTGCGACATTATGGCGGACACATCGGACACTTTTGACACCATTTTGGGACCATTGTCATTTTTACAGCGACCAGTGCTATAAAAATGCACTGGTTACTGTAAAAATGACACTGGCAGGGAAGGGGTTAACACTAGGGGGACGAGGAAGGGGTTAAATGTATTCCCTAGGAGTGATTACTACTGTGTGGGGAAGGGGACTGACTGGGGGAGGTGACCGAGCTGTGTCCCTATGTACAAGGGACACAGCATCGGTCCCTCTTCCTGACAGGACATGGATCTCTGTGTTTACACACAGAGATCCACATCCCTGCTCTGTGTATACGACGATCGCGGGTATCTGGCGGACATCGCGGCCGCCAGGCACGCGCATCGGCATCTCAGTGATGCGCCGGGCGCGCGCCCTAGTGGCCAGAATACCAGAGGCCGTATAATGACGGCCTCCCGGATTTCTAGATCCGCATTGAGGCCGTCATTTGTACATGGCCTGGGTCTCAAGGGGCTAATTGATCACACCAGTGTCCAGCACCTGAAGTTGAGATATAACCCATTAAGTAATTAACAAGGCTCTGTGTCCCGTGATGTACTCTAAGAAAAGGATTTTACAGGTAAGCTGTTGTAAAAATCCTATTTCTCTTTCGTCCATGGACGGACACAGCTTCCTTATAATCTTGACTTGTGGGTTTTGTTCCATCTATTAGGAGAGGACTAGGCAGACATGTAAATGATTCAACATGTAATCTTTAGCAAGGCTGAACAGCCCCACCCAGGGGGCGGTCTTTCTGGTCATAACCCCTCTCACTGCAGTGAGCAGCTCAGTTTTTTTCTGCCTAGCGGAGAAGGACATGGCTCCCTGGGGCCCATTGGTCCTGTGGATTTTTCCTATTTTTTTTCTACTTTTTGATCCTGAGATCTACTATCAACTGCCGACTGGGTGACAGGCTGGATCCCAGACCCTTGTAGTCCTCCCAGTTTCGGGCATCGAGCGTGTGCCAACCTTTAGCTACACGCTGGGTCATCCACGACATGCCCCGTTGCTCCAGGGGTGGCCGGTGAGCTATATGCTCCGGGGCACACATATGACCGGGCAATATGTCCGTGTCACAGTGTGCCGGGCCGACAGCCATGCCGTAACCGCGCGGATGTTGGGTCTGTCAGGAATGCCTTCAGCAAGTCCACGCAGGACGGGAAAGTAGCAGTCCCCCTCGTTTTTCTATTGGGAATAGCAGCAGCCATTTTCTTGTAGTCCGTGCTATTTCTTTCCATAGAGACGACTGGCGGCCATTTTCTTGTGGACCGCGCACTTTTACAGGGCTGGTGGACATTTTCTTGTGGTTTCTTCCACCCGGTTTCTGCCTCTAGTGGTCACAAATAGTCCTCTGGATGGCGCGAACAGCAGTAATCACCTCAGAAGAGAGAGCGTGACACAGGGAACACCTAAGCTTGGGGAGAGCTGACAACGACTGTGCAGTGCCTGGGTTGGGCGGTGAGTCCTCCAGGTGGGGTCCCCTCGTCATCTGTGGCAGCTAGGGGTGTGGTCTGTGTACTTGCCTTGGGTCCCTATGGTCGGGCGAGTGGGTCAGCATGGCGCCATACTGGCGCTTCTTCCCCAGACATTCCTGTCCTGGCAGCCGGTGCCCCTGCACCTGCTGGGGCTGTGGACGCTATGTCGCGGTCCTGAAGACTCTTATTGCCAGGATGGAAGCGCTGTGCGGGCGCAAGAGGGGTAAAAACGCCCCCTCCCCCACCATCTTCAGGGGAAGAGTTTCTGATTCAGACTCGGGCCTTGCTGTGGCAGGTGTCCCCTGCTCTGACTTGTCAGAAGATGCAGACCAGGACTTTTCGGACAGTGCGGAACTGCTTCCTGCTGCTTCTGTGTCCGGGTCGGCGCAAAAGGCGCTTGTTGGAGCACTTATCAACATCCCCACTGAAATGGAGGATACTGCAAGGGCATCTATTCAGGTGCCGGTCCCTTCTGGGACCCACAAGCCGACCCGCATCGCTAGGATGTTTCCCTGCAAGCTTATTTGATACGTCTTATATTATAAGAATGGAATTGGCCGCAGCGCTCCAAAAAAATTGCATGGCAGTCCGTTATCCCTTTTGAGAAGTATTCCTGAAAAAGGGACTTCTCTCCCGATTGGGCCCCCGATCTCCAGGGACTTACCATTATTCCGGTGGAAGGGACCCCTGGTCTTAAGGACCCTGCAGACTGGAGGACCGGGGCGGTGGCCCGGTCCTTGTTCATGGTTTTTGGGTCTGCGTTGCGGCCGCTGTTGGCCACAACCCTGGTGTCACTGTCGCTTCCTTAAATGGGTTAAGATATGCTGAACCGTGATGTGAATAGCAACAGGCTTCCCCGGTCTGCATGATAGCGGATTGGTTGGTGCGTGGCCTCAATTATGTCCGCAATGTGGCCTTCAATACAGCTCCCTAGCTGTCCAGAATTTTCAGTACCTACGGTGGGGCTACGCCGCATGATTTGACTGAAATGCTGATCTGCGGACCAGACATCCAAGAAGACTCTGGTGGATTTGCTCTTCCAGGGTTGGGGACCTTTTGGAGCCTCACTGGATGACATTATTGAAAATGTCATTGGGGTAAGAGCACGGTGCTCCCACACTCCGTAGGCCCGGGCCCCCACTTTTTTTCCACTCACAAGCGGTATTTTCTTTCCGCCGGGTCCACAGGTGAGCGTTCCCAGGCTGACAAGGGGCCAGCTGAGGGGCAAAAGAGTGTCCCTGGGTTCGCAAGCCAGACAGCCTGCGAACTAATCTGCGACTGCATGATGGGCTGCCCTTGCCCGACTCTCAGGTGGGGGGTCACCTTCGCACGGTGGACTTCCCTGCTTTCCAACCAGTGGGTTTGCAAAAGGGTTTTCATCAGGGTACAAGATAGATCTGCTGTCTTGTTTACAAAACAACATATTTTTTTCCCTCCATCCTTCATCTTCCTCCGGCTCGTCGGAACACCCTGTTTGGAGCAGTGCGGTACCTGCTGAAGCGCGGGGTGATAGCTCCTGTGCCGCTGCCGGAAAGGCTTCAGGGATTCTATTCCAATCTGTTTCCCACAGTAGGACGGGGTCGTCCAATCCTGGACCTCAAGGCCCTCAACTCCTTTGTAAAAGTACGAAGGTTCAGGATGGATTCAGTTCGCTGCTCTCCATCCGGGGGGATTTTTCTGGCGTCCTTGGATGTCAAGGATGCATATTTACAGGTCCCCGTTTATGTCGGGCATCAGAAATTTCTGTGTTTTGCAGTCGGGGTCGATCACTACTAGTTTCGGGGCTCTCCCTTTTGGCCTGGCTTCGGCACCAAGGGTTTCTCCAAGGTGTTCACCACGATCCTGGCCTTGCTAAGACAGCGAGGAATTGCTATTGTGGGCTACCTGGACGACCTCCATCTGAGGGCTATTGCGTACTCAGAAATAGAGGAGGATGTGGCGATTGACAGTTAGATCCTTCAAATACTGAACCTCCTGAAGTCAGGGTTGGTGCCGACTCGGCGCCTGGAATACCTGTCTTGATCCTGGTATCTTCAGAGGCGAGGGTTTTTTCTCCCGCTGAAAAAATTGCAGGCTTTTCAGATGGCGGTGAAGCTGTGGCATCCCGCTGGTGGTCGTCGCTGTGCTTTTGCATGTGAGTCCTGGGTCTTATGGTAGCCTCCTTCGAGACAGTACCGTATGCTCAAATTCCATACTCGAGTCTTGCTGAGGGAGATCCTGTCCAAATGGGACAGGTCTCCGTTGTCCCTGGATTGTCAAACCTGGGTGAGCCACCTAGTCAGAACTCCCCATGTCTGGTGGCTGAAATCTCCAGCCCTTTAGCCCTTCAGTCTGGAAAGTCATTCCTTCCTTTTCACTGGACGGTACTCAGACAATGCCACGACTGTGGCATATGTCTACCGTCAAGGAGGAAAAGGCAGCTCGGCTGCAGCATTGAAGGTTGCTCACATCCTGCGGTGGGCAGAACAGAGCGTGCCGGCTCTATCGGGCCGTGTTCATTCTGGGTGTAGAAAACTGGCAAGCTGACTACCTAAGTCGTCAGATGCTGGACCAAGGAGAATGGTCACTACACCCGGATGTGTTTTGACTCTTTTGCCTAAGGTGGGCACGCCAGCCGTGGATCTCCTGGCTTCTCGATTCTTTTTTTTTTATAATCAATTTTTTATTTTATTGTAAACTTCAACATTTCCATGAATTATTGTACATTCTTATATTCCATCATTTACATAAAAGACACAAATTAACATAAAAGAACTAGGTACAAAATTGTCTTATCAAAAGTTTATCAATTATACTACCCCCCCCCCCTCTAAGAGAAGGAAAGAAAAAAAAGAATAAAAGAGAAAAAAAAAAGGACATGGAAAATAAAGTAATTCCCTCCCCCCCCTCCCCCATCCCTGGCTGCTCTGTCCCTACCCACTCCATTCCTTCTACTTGAGTCGTGTGTTCTCCTACTGTGCCCTTCTGTGTCACTTAAACAAAACCCCTTCCTACTTCCAAAGAGGCCACTGATGGCCATAGTGACTATTCTCTTTAAGTGTGGGAAAAAAAAAGTATATGTATATTGTGCCTCATGGTTAATATTAATTACCCGTAATTATGTGTAGCGGCCCCCATGGCCTGAATCCCCACTTAAGCAAACAAACTTAGAAAAAAAAAAGGGGAATAAAAGAGGGGGGGTCCCCTCTCCTACTTTCACGTGTTTATTTATTAATTCCCCCTCAACCAAAACCTCATAAGAGGCCACCAATGGCCATGGTGTTGAAAATAGATAATTGTACCTTGTGATAAAAAAAAAAATTAAAATTCTTTGCCCGTGTTTGCATTCAAAACAATCCTCCTAACCTACTCTTCCCCCACCTTTAAGTGACAGGCTCATAATTCCCCCCCCAAAAAAAATAATGTTTTTTTAATTATTATATATATTATAATGATATCCTCAGAGTGACCGTGTACAATCTCTGTCCTAATTCTACTTTAAGTCCCTCTTCTCCTGTGTGTGCCCTACTCCTTATCCTCCACCCCTCTTCCCATCCCTCACCTCACTATTTCAACATGACTTAACTCCCTTTCTCTCTCCTAATTAGGGGCAGACATCCTACTCCACACTATGGCAGTAAGAAATTGTAAGGGAGGTCAATGAGAAAAAAAAACAAGAAGGAAAATATAAATATATCAATCCTGGTCAAGGTTCATGGTTCGGCTCTTTATTCTTCTATAGCTAAAACCATAAGCAACTATACTGGGGTCCTTATGGATCTACTACGCCCTCTGCTTTCCCACCTCATGTCGCTTCTCCTCAGCCCATCTCAGGTACACACTGTATCCAGCCTGCCCATGTCTTCTCAAATTCCCCTTTTTTGTCCTTCACTACTTGAGTCCACCTTTCGGCTTCCATTATCCGGTTAACTTCCTTTTTCCAGTCCACTAGTGTTGGGCAGGTGGTCTGTTTCCAAAATCTGGGGATTAATATTTTAGCTGCGTTCAATAAGTGTGGTGTAATACTCTTCCTATAGGCTTTAATGGAACCGGGCGCTACATGGAATAGGAAGCACTGGGGCGTAAATTCCATAGGTCTAGTGGTCAACCTCTCAATCCATGGTGCGATTGCTACCCAGAATATTTTAATTCTGGGGCATTCCCACCACAAGTGGAAAAATGTACCCCTCTGCTCACATCCTCTCCAACACCGGCCATCAGCCACTGGGTACATCTGAGTTAATCTTACTGATGTCCTGTACCACCTTGTCATGAATTTATAAGCCATTTCCTGGACGTACGAACTTATGGATTCTACATCCATAAGTTCGTACGTCCAGGAAATGGCTTATAAATTCAGGTTGATTTAATAATTTTTTTTATTTGTTCCTCTGACAGTTCTTTATTTAATTCTCTTTCCCATTCCCTGATAAAGTATGGGACTGTACTCTTTTGGGCTCCTAGTATCAATCTGTACATCTGAGACAACAGATGCCTAGCGTCCCTCAATCTCATGCACTGGCCCTCAAACACTGTAATTGAGTTTAATGATCTAAGTAGGGGTTTCATCTTGCTAAAGAAGCCTGTCATTTGATAGTATCTCCATCCTGATGTGGGTATATTCTCGATTCAATCGGAAGGTATTGAAGTTTGTGGCCAGAGCCAAGGATCCCTGGGCGGACTCGACGGACGCGTGGGTGGCCCCGTAGGGTCAGTATTGGCTTAGTTATACTTTTCCCCCACTGAATCTTCTGCCTCGTCTGCTCCGCAGAGTGGGGACTGAGGGGATTCCGGTGACTCTGATTGCTCCAGATTGGCCACGGCATCCCAGGTACGCCGACTTAGTGCGCCTGGCGGCGGATGCCCCTTAGGTCCTATACTTCATCTTGCTTTGCAGTAGCTGGCTTTATCGGCTTGGCTATTGAAAGTCAGGTTCTGAGGGACCGAGGCCTGTCGGACTCTGTAATTTCGTCCATGCTGAGGGCACGGAAGTCATCTTCTTGGAAGATCTATCATCACTCGTGGAAGGCCTACATCTCTGTGTGAGGAGATGGGTTTAGTGCCCACGGGCAAAGTCGGTTTCCAGGATCCTGCTGTTTTTATAGCATGGTGTGGATCAAAAACTTGCCTTACGCACCGTTATGGGGCAGGTTTTCAGCCTTGGCTGTTTTTCTTTAAACTACCCTTGGCGGCTCATTCACTGGTGAGTCCATTTGTGCAAGGGGTCCGACATGTGGCTCCTCCGTTTCGGCCACCACTTCCTCCGTGAGATTGAATTTGGTACCCTGGGTACTTCAGAGACCTCCCTTTTACAACATCAGGGAGATTCCTCTTTTGACACTCTGAGAAAGTTGCCTTTCTGGTGACTTTAGCTCTGTCAGGAGGGTTTCTAAATGGCGGCATTGTTTTGCAAGTCCCCCTACTTGATCCTCCATACAGATAAGGCGGTGCTACACCCGCAGCCTTAGTTTTTTCCGAAGGTGGTTTCGGCCTCTTTTGAATAAGGACATTGTACTTCCATCCCTGTGTCCTCAGCCGTCGCATCCGAAAGAGGTTGCGTTACATTCCTTAGACGTGGTACGTGCTCTGCGGGTGTATCTGTCTGCTACGGCTCCGTTCGGAGGTCAGACTCACTGTTTGTCTCTGTGACTGGCCCATAAATGGGCCTGGCGGTGTCGTCGACCACCATCTTGATGGATCAGACAGATTGTGATTCAGGCCTATGCCCTTCAAGAGCGGGCGCCTTCCTTTCGTCCGTTCACATTTTCACTAAGTTTTACAAAGTTTACGTGCATGCATCTGCGGATACTTGCTTCGGCCGCAAGGTTTTGCAGGCGGCTGTTTAAAGTGGCAACTCCTCTTTGAGGAGCTCTGATTATTTGGGGTGAAGTTGTTTATTGCTGTTCCCACCCCTCGTTTTCTGACACTGCTTGGGGACGTCCCACAAGTCAAGATTATAAGGAAGCTGTTGTTCGTCCATGGACGAAAGAGAAAATAGGATTTTTGTACTCACCGTAAAATCCTTTTCTTTGAAGTCCATGGACGGACACAGCACCCACCCCTCCTTTTTAAGTTTAAACTGCTTTTGACGAACTGAGCTGCAGTGAGAGGGGTTATGACCAGAGGGACCACCCCCTGGGCGGGGCTGTTCAGCCTTGCTAAAGATTACATGTTTAACCATTTACATGTCTGCCTAGTCCTCTCCTAATAGACGGAACATAACCCACAAGTCAAGATTATAAGGAAGCTGTGTCCGTCCATGGACTTCAGAGAAAAGGATTTTACGGGGAGTACAAAAATCCTATTTTTTACTATACGGCGGTAGGGAACTGGTTGAAATAAATTGTGATAAGAAGGAAAAGCTTGGGTGGGCCATCAAGCACAGTTATCTGCTCTACATAAGATGTTAATTACAAAGGAATTTCTTATACGCTTAGCTTCATTTAATTTAGCACTCTTCGATTCCACGCACTCTAAGAGTTACAGTCTACTAGAAGAGAGTTTTTAACTTTCCTTCTATTTTTTTTTCACGTTTGCTGAACTTTGCATATGAAGTAGGAAGAGGGATAGCGGAGATCACATAGGATCATAGGAAAGGGGGAATGGGGCCTCCTCTGACTACATCTGAACCAACAAGCTGTGCTTAATGTTATTTGGGCTAAGCTCACACTCGTGCGGCTGTGATCTGATCTGATTTTCATTGTGATTATGTAGTGCGACATTGTTGCATTTTTTTATGCATTTTGAAACAACAAAAAGGGGTGAAGGGATGGAGAAAAAGGCGCCAATCCGCCAATAATGTAGCAAAATTTAGTAGATGATAAACATTAAAAATGTAAGTATTGCACTCACAGGATATCCAAAGTGACAGGTATAAAATCTCTCAGGAGAGTTCACTCGAGGGGTTCTGGTTCATGCTGTGGCAGCCACAGGAAGGGTTTCAGGAAGGCAGGAGGACACCAGAGAAACAGCAACCCTTCCTGGCGTAACTCCGGCGTCAACCTGGCTCCCTGCAACCCTTGCCGTGGTTGATCCGGCTTCACGGCTGCAATACCACAGACCAGAACCCCTCGAGTGTACTCTCCTTAGAGACTGTCACTTTTGATACTCAGCGAGTGCAATACTTAATTTTTTAATGTTTATCATCCAATAAATTGTGCTACACTATTGACTGCTTGGCGCCTCTTTCTCCCCATGTCTTTTTGTTGTTTTAGTGGTCAGGTTCCCAGCCTGCTCCAGAGGCAGCCTCACTATAAATGTTTCTCAATTCTGGGATCGAGTTGGTTTCAGCAGGTCTGGATCGATTGCAGGGTAGAAGCACTTTCAGTATGGTTAGATTCAAGGGTTTCCACTCTGGCGCATATCTGTAAGGTTTCTGCTTTAAGCTCCAGAAAGCCTGAATAAGTGTCTTCCACTTTCTTTAAGGACACTGCCAGGTCTGCCTATGTAGGGAGATTGTTTAGATATTGGTGTAAGTCCCAGGGGATGCTTCCTTGCTGTGAGGCAGACACAGACACAGAAGGAGCACTCAAGCTTGGCAGGGAGGGAGAAGCAGGGAGGGGGGAGGACTCACCTTGTGCAGAGGCACCAATCTGTGTGTCCTCCCATAGATGTGCAGGGAAGTCACCAGACAGTGAAGGAGGAGTCGGGTCCGCCATGTTAGAGCCAGCCGCGGCTGGTGTTCTGCAGTGTGTCAAGTAGACTGCAATCACCCCTTGTTTTCCCTTGGCAGAGTTGGCAGTTGTGTCTGTCTTTCCCTTCATCGGCATGTCAGAAAAGCCACACTAGTGGAAGACATGGTGAAGGAGCTGCTGTAATGTAGATGGGCTGCGGAAGCTAAAGTATTCAGCAGCCATCACGTCCAAGCCATGCCCGCTCTGTTTCTTCCTTATTTTTCTTTTGGTATGTTCTACCATTGATCTTTGAATTCTGCAATGTATAAAGCTTTTTCCAGGTTATTAATGGTCACTTGCTGACGGAGAAATGGTATACCGATACTTCTGCGTGGTAGTATCCTACAATTATATGTAGTTATAGTGAATCTATGCTGTGAACATCAGCGAGCAACACCGTTTGATAGTTTTCTATAAAGAAAAAAGAAGAGTGGAAGGGGGGTTTAGGGGACAAGAAATGAGGGGAGAAATTAGAAATTACCCGGTCGCCACTCATGGCATGTTGGAAGAGCTCTCTGGGGCAGGATGGGGGCAAGCTACTGCTGGGGGGGGGGGGGGACTGTTCCTTATAAATGAAATAAGGGCCTCCAAATCTTCCAATATTTTTCATCTTGCTCTTTCAGCACCATAGTAAGGTTCACTGTGCCATTTTAACTGGTAATTGCACAGTCATGCAACACTGTACCCAAACAAAATTTATATTACCGTATTTATCGGCACATAACACACACTTTTTTACCCTGAATATAGAGGGTAAACCGTGCCTGCATGTTACAGTAGGTACCGCCGATATTGTGTCAATCTCGCCACTTCTAGCTGCGATTGACACCCTATGAGCTCCGTCGCGAGAGCCAGCGCCGAGCTGTCTCGTCATCGGGAAAAGAAAAATGGCCCCGCTAGCAAAAGAGTTGGAAGAAGATAGCGGTGGCCCGGCAGAAGAAAGAACCGGAGAGCATGGCGACGACACCGGAGACCCCCGAAGTCGGAAGAAGACCCCCGGAGCTGTGCAATAAAATACTTTAAAAAGCTGTGTGTTTTTTTTATTGCAATTTTTTCCACCAGGTGAATGGGTAGGGGTACGATGTACCCCATACTCATTCACATAGGGTGGGGGGGCCGGATTCCGATAAGCCGACCCGCCTGCAGACCCCGACAACCAACGGCCAGGGTTGTCGGGAAGAGGCCCTGTCCTCATCAACATG
This sequence comes from Rana muscosa, assembly GCA_029206835.1. Taxonomy (NCBI): domain Eukaryota; kingdom Metazoa; phylum Chordata; class Amphibia; order Anura; family Ranidae; genus Rana; species Rana muscosa. The sequence goes on along the minus strand of CM055121.1, from coordinate 36,082,611 downwards.
GGGACAGGGTGCTCTGGGGTGGGGGGGCCGCAGGTCGCCCCCCTGCCCCAGAGCACCAAACCCCCCATGTTGAGGGCATGTGGCCTGGTACGGTTCAGGAGGGAGGGGGGGGGCGCTCTCTCTCGCCCCCTCTTCCCCTGCGGCCTGCCAGGTTGCGTGCTCGGATAAGGGTCTGGTTTGGACCTCGAGGGGGACCCCCACGCCGTTTTTTCGGCGTAGGGTTTCCCCTTCAAATCCAGACCAGACCCAAGGGCCTGGTATGCTCCTGGAGGGGGAACCCATGCCGTTTTTTTCTTTAAAAATTGGCGTGGAGTTCCCGCTCAGGATTCATACCAAACGCAGTGCCTGGTATTGGTGGGAATCCACGTTGGATCCCCGCTCAATACAGTGTCGCGTCTCCCTCTCGCTATTGCAGCGAGCGCGGGATGTCGGCACCCTGTTGCCGAGATCTCGGCACTCCTGTCGCCGAGAATCTCGGCGATGGGAGCGCGATAGATATACAATATCGGCGGCACCTACTGTATATGCCGATATCTGTTTTTTTTACCAACAGGGGGCAGGGATCGGGCGGTCCTCCCCGAGTGCCACCTATTGGGAGGTTGTCAGGCCGGCCGCCCCAACTCTCCTCACCGTTGGACAGCGCTGGCAGTAAACTTTAATGTCCAGAAAACATTACTGCCAGCCCTTTGTCCTATACCGCTCCTCCTGTGTAACTCTCAATGTAAATCTAAGCCTCTGAATCCCTTAATAAACGCTGCTCGTTGTGGCTGCTCTCCTCCTCCCGCTCCTCCTCCTCGTGTGTAGCTTTTGATTGGAGGAGGAGAGCGATCACGTGACCATCAATGAAAGAGAGGAGAGCAGTCACATGACCGGGTCCACGGGAGAGAGTGGCGTTAATAGAGGTATTTAGAAGCTTTGCTTTACAATGAGAGTGACGCAGGAGGAGCGGTGTATGAGAAGGATCTGATAGGCTGACCGTGTGAAGTTTTCTCAACTTTTAGAGTATGCTGGCAGTGCGGTCTCTGTCCCAGCGCTGGGAGTGCAGGTGGGGGCCTTTATAATGAAAGGAGGCTGTGTTGTTGTACAGGGGGCTGTGTGTTGTACAGGGGGTCCGTGTACGATGCAAGGGACCGTGTACTATGCAGGGGGTATGTGTAAAGTTTTTTTTTCCTGAAACTTCCCTCTTAAAGTTAAGATGCGTGTTATACGCCGATAAATACGGTATTTTTTTCACACAAATGGAGCTTTCCTTTGGCGGTATTGGATCACCACTGGGTTGTTCTTTCTTTGCAATTTAAACGTAAAACAGACTGAAAATGTTGAAAAAAAAATCATAATTTTGTTTACCTTCTGCCATAAAACTTATCCCAAAAATTAAAAATAATCTTTATAAATTTTGCTTGTGGTAAAAGAATAAAAAATCCCAATAAGTGTATATTTATTGGTTTGCATGAAAGTTATAACATCTACAAACTATGGTAGATACACGATATTACCAAACGTATTGGGGCACCTGCCTTTACACACAAACTTTAATGGCATCCCAGTCTAAAGCCTGGTACACGCGGACGGTTTTTTCATCAAGAAACGACAAGAAAGCTGCCGGGAGAGCTTTCTTGCCGAGAAAACCGGCCGTGTGTACGAGGCTTTCAGGTTTCTCGTCAAGAAAACTGGCCAGAATCTCAACGAGAAAAATAGAGAACCTGCTCTCTATTTTCTCGTCGAGATTCTCGTCGGCCTGTTTCCTGACGAGAAACCCGAGAGTGTGTATGCTTACCTGTCGCCGTGGAAACCCGTGCATGCTCAAAATGACTTTGACTCATGCGCGATAGCTTCCTAGGAATAGGTAGGGTGTAGCAAGATGGCGGCGGCGGCTGCATCGAATGTGACGAGCGCACGCTCGTTGTAGTCGATGACGTCACCGTGTTCGTTCCATTCAAAAGAACGGCGGTTCTTTTGAATCGAGCGTGTGTACACTCGGCCGGGACAAGATTCTTGTCAAGAATCTTGTCAGGAAAAACGACGTGTTTTTTCCTGACGAGATTCTCGGCCGTGTGTACGAGGCTTTAGTCCGTTGGGTTCAATATTGAGTTGGCCCACCCTTTGCAGCTTTAACAGCCTCAACTCTTCTGGGAAGGCTGTCCACAAGGTGTAGGAGTGTTTCTATGGGAATGTTTGACCATTCTTTCAGAAGCATATTAGTTAGGTCAGTCCCTGATGTTGGACGAGAAGGCCTGGCTCGCGCACTCTGCTCAAATTCATCCCTAATGTTGGGTTAAGGTCGGGACAGGCCAGTTAAGTTCATCCACCCCAAACTCACTCATTCATGTCTTTATGGACCTTGCTTTGTGCACTAGTACAAATCATTTGGTGGAGGGGGCGGGGGGATTATGGTGTGTGCTTGGGCTTGGTCCCTTAGTTCCAGTGAAGGGAACTTTTTTTAAGGCGTCAGGAAACTTGTCAGGGGCCTCATGCTCCCAACTTTGAGGGAACAGTTTGGGGATGGCCCCTTCTTGTTCCAACATGACTGCACACCAGTGCACAAAGCAAGGTCCATTGAGACATGGATGAGCGTGTTTGGTGTGGAGGAACTTGACTGGCCTGCACAGAGTCCTGACCTCAACCCGATAGCACACCTTTGTGATGAAGTAGAGCGTAGACTGCGAGCCAGGCCACCTTCTCCATATCGGTGTCTGACCTCACAAATTCGCTTCTGGAAGAATGGTAAAACATTCCCATAGACATTTGGAATATTGGAATTTTTATTTATATGTTTATTCTACTAATGGCGGTGATCAGTGACTTTATAGTGGGACTGCGATGGGAGTGGGCGGGAAATCTGACACTAACTGGCACTGGGAAGGAACTGACTAACTGCCACTGACATCACCAGTGACATTTATACAGTGATCAGTGATAATACTATACATTGTCACTGTACTAATGACACTGGCTGGGAAGGGGGTTAACATCTAGGGCAATCAAGCGGTTAAATGTGTGCCTAACAGTCTGTGATATGTGCTGCTTTTTACTAAATATCTCTGTTTCTTATTCCATCTTTGCATTGCATTTGCATTGCTATTTGCATTGTATAACATATACAAGAAGTAAAACTTTTAATATGCAAAGAGGTGATGGACAGACCCACGGTGTCTTTTTTTGAAGTTTGCTAGTAAAAAAATCTCTGCAAATGGTTAAGTAGGGTTGTCCCGATACCGACTAGTATCGGTACCGATACCGAGCATTTACCCGAGTACTCAAGCAAATACTACGATGCCTCACCAGATATCTGGACAGTCAGCCGTGGTCTGTGCAGCGGGGGCAGTTACAAGCACTGATCACCCCTGTATAGATAGATTTCAATAAAGCCTGACAGCCGCTTCTCCGTTCTGCTGTTCCCCTCCATGTCCCCCTCTGTCCTCGATCTGTCAAGATGGAGAGCGGAGGTAGGAGGCGGTAAATCCGGCTCTTTCCTTTTCTGAATGAACAGAGTCAGTGTCCTCAGTCCCTTTCCTTGTCTCAAAGGGGAGATGTCAGGGGTCTGTCACCAAAGGGCTGATAAAAAAGTAAGAAATATATATTATTTTTTTTTTAAAACAGACTGACACCGTCCACCCTGCCCCAACCCCCACACCCCCTAAAAAAAAAAAAGCATTGTAATAATTAAAAAAAAAACATAAGAAAAAAAATGGAAAAAAAAATAAAATATTGCCACATGTGCCACTGTCACATGACATTAAAAAAGTATTGGTAATAGGTATCGGCGAGTACTTGAAAACAGTATTAGTACTTGTACTCCGTCGTAAAAAAGTGGTATCGGAACAACCCTACCAGTAAGGCCCTATGAAAGATTCTTCAAAACTTTTTATTTACATCTAGGTAAGTTGTTTACAGGACTTGGTACAGATACATCACTAGACAATGAAAATATAGCATATAAATAGACCTGTGGTATATGACTTTGACAAATTCATCTGCTGGGGTAGCTAAATGTATTCTTTTCAGAGCTTTGCATAATATTACTTTCATTTATGTTTATCAGGCATACTTCCTAAGTATTTAGACTTAGAAGAGCAGGGATTTATACAAAATAGAAAATGCATAATAGGCTGACAGCTTTAATCAAATTAAGGGAGTGTTGTTATGGTAAAAAAGAGTTTCACATTTAAAGCCTCAAACATACAGCCTTTAGCAGCATAAGATGGAAATTATGATAATTGATAATTCATGTTCTAGAAAAATAGCTCCTAGCTACTCTGTTATGCCATACTTTCATTACATACCTAAAGGTCCAGTTGTATTCATGCTTTTTTCATCAGTCCTTTTTGTGTTATTTACACGATGGTAAAAAGTGCTTTTCATTTCTTTGTTGCAGTCTTTTTCATTTGCTGTTTCTATTCATTTGAATCTGAGGAAAACAAGCCCAGCAGAATAAGAGGACTAAAAGTAGTTGAAAAGCACAAGAGAAGCAGAGTAAACAAAAAAAACAAAGATTAAAAATAAAATTATAAACCGTGATAGAAACTAATTATAGTTCTGATTTTAGGAGTTGTATTTAAATTTACTGTGTGGAAAATTAGGTTTAATGTTGATAAATGTAAAATTATGCACTCGGAGGCTAAAAATATGCATGCATCATACATACTAGGGGGAGTACAACTGGGGGCATCAATGGTGAAGAAGGGTCTGGGTGTTCTAGTAGATCATAGGCTTATTAATAACATGCAATGCCAAGCTGTGGTTTCCAAAGCGTGTAAAATCCTTTCTTGTATTCTAAGAGGTATAGACTCTGTTACAAATCATTAGTAATGCGGCGTACACACGATCGTTTTTCATGCCATTTTTTAAACCAACGTTTTTCTCGTCGTTTTTTTTCATGTTTCCTCTCAAGCTTGTCTTGCGTACACACGATCATTTTAAAAAACGTTCAAGCAAAGCGCAGTGACGTACAACACGTACGACAGCACTATAAAGGGGAAGTTCCGTTCGGATGGCGCCACCCTTCATGTTAGTAAAGTTTGTTGAGCGACGATTCGCGCTTTTCAGCCTCGTGCTTTTCAGTCCGTTACAGCGTGACGAATGTGCTATCTCCATTACGAACGCTAGTTTTACCAGAACGAGCGCTCCCGTCTCATACTTGATTCTGAGCATGCGCGTTTTTTTTCACCTCGTAAAAGCATACACACTATCGTTTTTCACGTCGTTAAAAAAAACGACATGAAAAACGACGTGAAAAAATAGAGCATGTTCGAAATTTTTAATGGCCGTTTTTCACGTCGTTAAAAATGCTCTGGAGCATACACACGATCGGTTTTAATGCCCATTTTTAAAAATGGCATTTTTAACGGCATGAAAAACGATCGTGTGTATGGGGCATGAGACCTCATCTGGAATACACAGTTCAGTTTGGGCACCAGAGAGTGCAGAGAAGGGCAACCAAACTGATAAGAGGCATGGAGGAACTAAACTATGAAGAAAGATTATCTGAACTGAATGTATTCTCTCTTTAGAAGAGGAGATTAAAGTGTTACAAACCCACAACAGTAAAATCTGTCTGTATATGCAGTAAAGAATTCTTGTTATACTCACTGTGGAACTTAAGGGGTTAATCCTCTGCATTGTACAAAAAGGCTATTTGATCATGTATGGACAGATCATCCCCCTCCTGCAGGGTCTCTCTTGGGCAAGGTCAGAAAAGAGACAGTGAAGGTAGTGCTGCTGCACTTAATCAGTTTGGTCTCTATTGCTGGGGAGAACATTTCCTTGTTGATCAGATCTAGCTAGGTCACATGATATTGACATCACACATTTGGGCATGTATACAGATTCTAAATGGCAGCCCAGTCCCTCCCTCCCTCCTTCTCCATGCCCAGTAACTAAAATAAAAGAACACAATGTGTGGGCTGGCACATCTTGATTAATGGATGATCTGCCTTCCATAACAGCATGTGGACACAGGATAAAGTGGAAATCTCCACCTACCTTAACACTAAGCACTCAGGCAGACCCTGCAGTTTATCATGTGATCATGGTATACAGATCAGTCAAAAGGCTATATAGTGGCAGTATTTTAAGTAAAAAGAAGATTTATAAGCTGTGGGCACTGTGGGGGGGGGGGGCAGAAAAACTGTTTTCATATTACTGGAATAATAACACTTTAAGACTGGGTATGATCAACATGTATAAATACATAAGTGGTCCATATAGTGAACTCTGGGTTGTATAGTGATAACCAGAAACCAGTTCCAAAATGTAGGGAAATACATTCTTGCAGCCCCATAATGTGGATATGGTTAGGGGTCCAGGCTTCACCTATCACACTGGGCATAACCCCATCATGGTCTGGGAACCATAAGGATGAACTATATGGGCTTGGATTTTTGTATTACCCTGTGGCTAACTACACATGCTGCGCTTCATGCCAAGGTGAACGCAGGATCCAGCACACAAAGCAAATATTACAGCCTGATACCACGCTTTGGGTTCTGGGTACGGTACCCAAGGTAAAACACGGTGTGATACCAATCTGCAAACTGCTAGATAATCCAGTGCAATAAGCAGTCAGATCTTGATAGCAGTATTGAAGAAAGTAAATGTTAAAAAGAGAAAAACTTCTCCAAAGGAGAAGAGGTCTATCACCTAAGGACACTAGCAAAAAATGGAGCCTTACATAGTGGGTGGAGTTAAATAAGTGTGCATTGGAGACAGCCCTAGAAAGTTTTTTGCTACCTGAAGGTAGCCTACATATAGCCCATGGTCTGTAAATGTAACCCCCGTGTCTTGCACTGTACAATTAGGATAACATTTACTTTCTTCAGTTTTAGCATTTCTTTAACAGTGTCATTTGTTATTTGGTAAAATGTGAATAATTGTTTTGCGTGAATAATTTTGAATTCAGTTTTCTATCTATTAGTTTAACCGAGGCATTTATTTCTTAACAGAACCCACATACATCACTATGGCGCCACCAACATGTGATCTGTTGATAAACTGCACACTGACCGAAAAAGACTGCAGCTATGGATTCCGGCTAGACCAGAATGGATGTCGCATATGTCAGTGCAAAACAAGTAAGTTACTTCTTGTGTTCAGGTCTTAGTTTGAGTTTTCTTAAGGCTCTTGCACACAGGCTGTCAAAGCCATTCAGCATAATTCCGGAATAATTAAGTAAAAAAAATAGAAAATGTTATGTTTTTTTACATATGCCACATGCTGTTTTAAGATAGCACCACCATATACATGGGTACAGTAGCGCACAGCCATTTATGTTAATGACAGGTTGTACGCTGTACCTGGGTTGTCAAGGCTGAGGAAATAAACCCGACCTGGATCATTTGCCCCTTGTGCAAGTGTCCTTATGTCTGTGTCTTTCAAACATATAGTTCAGTGTTTTTTTTTGTTTTGTTTTTAAAAGTAGCAGTCTAATATGTCTATATACTGTAGCAAGGCATCTAATACATTTCCAAAAGTATTTCAGGTCCAAAGCACATCCTATATATTTTATAAGTGTATCCTTCATGCCTCCATGTTTTTTTTTTTTACTTGTTCAATCTTTTTATTGGTTTTTAAGCAGGTAGACAAGTAGAAGCAATGAAAACACGTGGGGAAATTATACAGTGTGACTACGAAATAACATAACGCATAATAAGTGACAAGTACAGTACCAAACATATAAACTGTTATAGCCAACAAATAGGATAGACAAGATAAAGTGTTGGTGCAAAACCTCATGGGGAGAGCCAATGGTAGACAAAAAAAGGGGGGAAGAGCGTAAAACAAGCATAGGGATGTATTGGGAGCAGTTAAAAATGGGAATACCTAAGGAACAGAGCCATTTGTTGTCAAAATGGTACTGAAGTGAGCCCACAGGCGAGCAGACGAGGGTTTGGGCTTAGCTGCGTGCTGACCCCAGGTCGCGACCCCTAGGTTCACCCTTCTCGCGAGGAGAGTACCAGAAGACTCAGAGGGATGGATGGATGGATAAAGCAAAAGGAGAGCCGGATGTCGAGCCAAGGTCGGGGTGGGCAGCAGACAACGTAAACAGGAGGACTAGCCGATTCGGTACACAAGAAGTGTGGTTAAGTAGGTTACAGGCAGGGAGCTCTGAAACAAGTGTTGCTCAAGCAACCAGAAACTGGTCTGAGTGCAATTTAAATAGTGAGGCACATGGGAGGCTGGACAGGAAGTAGCAGGAAGGAAGGATATATTAAGCCACAGGTGAAGCCGCCAACACCCATAGCTGCTGAGTGCAGCAGAGCTGAACACAAGCTTGTGGAACAGGTGCCAGCCGACCTACAGCAGTATAGGTAAGACACAGATCAGCTCCGCAGCTGATCTGTGACAGTACCCCCCCCCCCGCTTACGAGGTCCCCCTACACGTCTGGGGGCTGGCTTGGAGGAAAATTTGGAATCTGGTCACTAAGTGTGGGGCTGAGACATCTGCAGCAGGAACCCAAGACCTCTCCTCCGGGCTGTAGCCCTTCCAATCAATCAGATAGAGTAGCTTCCCTCTGGAGTATTTGGAGTCCAATATATCTTTAACCTCATACTGATCCGTGGTATCGGCCACAGGAGCGGGGCGAGAAGAAGGGCGAGAGAAGCGATTGAGGACCAGTGGCCTGAGCAGAGAAACATGAAAGGCATTGGGGATCCTGAGATGAGAGGGCAGACGGAGCTTGAAAGCAACTGGATTGATCTGACAGAGAATGGGAAAGGGACCAATGAAGTGAGGGGCAAATTTCATTGAGGGCACCCGGAGTCGGATGTGCTTGGTAGCGAGCCAGACTCTATCGCCAGGTAGGAACTTAGGAGCCGGACGGCAATGACGATCTGCTGCCGTTTTATGACTGGAAGCAGCCAGATGAAGATTCTTAGAGACTTCTGCCCAGATTGAGTTGAAGGTCCTTTGGGTTTCAGCTGCTGCTGGTACAAGGGGAGAAATGGGAACAGGGAAAGGAACAGATGGATGCTGCCCGTAAACAGTGAAGAAGGGAGATTTTCCAGAACTGGCATTGGAGTGTTGGTTTAAGGCAAACTCTGCCCAGGGCAGAAGGTCCACCCAGTCATCTTGGTGGGCTGAGATGAAGGCACGGAGAAAACGTTCTACATTTTGATTGACACGTTCCGTTTGCCCATTGGACTGGGGATGAAAGGCAGAAGAAAAATCCAATTTAATCCCAAAGGATTTGGCCAAGGCTCCCCAAAACCGAGCAGTAAATTGAACTCCTCTGTCAGAGACGATATGTGAAGGCATCCCATGAAGACGAAAGATCTCCTTGATGAAAGTTGTGGCAAGACTGGGAGCAGAAGGTAGGCCTAGGAGAGGGATCAAGTGACACATTTTGGAGAACCGATCCACCACTACACAGATGACTGTGGAACCTGTTGAGAGGGGCAGATCCAAGATAAAATCCATGGAAATACAGCGCCAAGGTATATCGGGAACTGGTAAGGGCAGAAGCAACCCAGCTGGGGCGGATGTGGAAGACTTGGATAGTACACAAACCGTACAAGCTTGAATGTACTCTTTGACATCCTTACGAAGAGAGGGCCACCAGTAATGACGCTGAAGAAGGTCACAAGTACAAGGTATACCAGGATGTCCAGAGAACTTGGAGTCATGAGCCCACGCAAGGAGTTTGGGACGAAGTGCAGGGACTACAAAAGTTATACCTTGGGGAGGCTGCGTAGACCGGAGCAGAGTAGTGGCTAGAATTCGATGCGGAGGGATGATGGGACCAGGATCAAGGTGATTCTTAGAATCATTGACATCGAAGGACCTGGACAAGGCATCGGCATGAAGGTTTTTGGCACCAGGACGAAAGGTAATGTTGAAGCGGGCGAAAAAGAGGGCCCAGCAAGCTTGGCGTGGGTTCAAGCGTTTTGCGGATTGTAAATACTGCAGGTTTTTGTGATCAGTATAGATGGTAATGCAATGGGGAAGAACCCTCTAGAAGATGTCGCCATTCTTGAAGAGCTAGTTTAATAGCCAGTAGCTCATGGTCCCCAATGGTATAGTTCTTCTCCGCATCAGAAAATTTCTTGGAAAAGAATCCGCAAGGCTGAGACTTGCCCTTCTGAGCTTGGAGTAGGACAGCACCGACTCCTACTGAGGAGGCATCAACTTCCATAGAAAAGGGTTTTGTAATGTCCGGACATAGGAGAATTGGGGACGGAGAGGAAGGCTGCCTTGAGTTTGTGGAAAGCATCAATGGCTTCAGGGGACCAGAGGCGGGCATTGACACCCTTGCGAGTGAGAGATGTAATAGGGGCCACCAAGGTGGAGTAGTTACGAATGAATTGGCGATAGTAATTGGTGAAGCCCAAAAAGCGTTGGGTGGCTTTAAGACCAGAGGGCTGGGGCCACTCAGAGATGGCCTGAAGTTTGGCTGGGTCCATGAGGAAGGCCCTGTGATGAGATTATGTAGCCCAGAAATGGAACTTGTGTTTGTTCAAATAAGCACTTCTCCAATTTAGCATATAGACAATTGTCCCGTAGACGCTGTAGCACAGCTTTCACATGAAGACGATGGGTGAGTAAGTCTGGTGAGAAAATAAGAATATCATCCAGATATACAATAACACAGACATACAGAAGGTCGCGGAAGATCTCATTAAACAAATTTTGGAAGACAGCTGGGACATTGCATAAGCCAAAGGTCATCACAAGATATTCATAATGTCCGTCCCTGGTATTAAAGGCAGTCTTCCACTCGTCTCCTTCCCGGATTCTTATTAAATTGTAGGCCCCTCTAAGATCCAATTTGGTAAAAACATGAGAACCTCGCAGTCTGTCAAAGAGTTCCGAAATTCAAGGAAGAGGGTATCGGTTCTTCACAGTGATGGCGTTAAGGCCCCTGTAGTCGATGCATGGACGGAGTGAACCATCTTTTTTCCCTACAAAGAAAAATCTGGCTCCGGCAGGTGAGTTGGGTTTCCTGAAGAAACCCTTTTGCAGGTTTTCCTGAATGTATTCAGACATGGCTTGTGTCTCTGGGATAGATAGAGGGTAGACTCGGCCTCGAGGAGGAGAGGTCCCTGGTAACAGATCAATGGAGCAGTCATAGTCTCTGTGAGAAGGAAGGCGATCAGCAGAATTTTTGCAGAAAACATCTCGGAAGGACTGATATTGGGAAGACAACATGGGAGTTGTGGAGGTTTCAGCCAAAGGAATGGAAGGCGGTGGTATTACCTTGGAAACGCATTGTTGCTGACACTGAGGACCACAAGCCAATACTTGTCCAGAGTTCCAATCAAGATGCGGGGAGTGTTTCTGCAACCATGGAAGACCCAGAATGATGGGACTGGAGGATTTAGGCAGAATTAGGAAAGAGATTTTCTCACCATGCAAAACCCCAATGCGTAACGCCATAGGAGGGGTTTTAAACCGGATGGGGCTCATTGGCAAGAAGGAGCCATCTACTGCAGTCACGGAGAGGGGTATAGCCAGGGCAACAAAGGAAATGCCCAACTCGGAAGCCAAAGATTGTTCAATGAAATTCCCGGCTGCTCCAGAGTCCACAAATGCAGAGAGTTGATAGGCATTTTGAGCCCAGTGGATAGACACGGGTAGGGTGAAATGAGAGAGGCTGACAGAATTAAAGGAACGGTCTAGATCACCTAGACCCTGGAGTCCCGGACGGACTGGACAGGATTTCAAGAGATGTCCTTTATCGCCGCAATAAAGGCACAAGCCCAAACCCATGCGCCGGGTACGTTCCTCTGGAGTGAGGCGAGTTCGCCCAAGCTGCATAGGTTCTTCCAACATTTGAGAGGTTGAAGACGGAGAGGGTTCCACAAGTCTTTGGAGTGCCTGTGCTGGACGGCCAGCAGGGGGATGACTGGATCTGGATCTCTCCAGGGCCCGCTCCTGGAAACGAATGTCTATTTGAACGCTTAATGCGATTTAAATCATCCAAAGTGGTAGGAATGGTAAGTCCAGCGAGTTCATCCTTTACACGCTCAGATAGGCCTTGCCAGAAGGTAGCGGTAAGAGCCTCATTATTCCATTTGAGTTCAGCGGCCAACGTTCGGAATTGAACTGCGCATTGACCGACTGTCATTCCTTGCTGACGGAGACGAAGGAAGGCCCCAGCAGCAGAAGACACTCTGCTGGGCTCATCAAAAGTTTTCCGGAAAGCATCCAAAAAGGCCTGGAGGTCAGAGGTGATAGAATCGTGTTGTTCCCAGAGTGGGGAGGCCCAAGCTTGGGCATCATCAGAAAGTAGAGAGATGATATATGCGACTTTGGTGCGATCAGTTGGAAAATGGTGGCTGGAAAGTTCAAAGTGGATGGAACACTGATTAATGAAGCCACAACAAGCCTTAGGGTAGCCAGAAAACTAGGTGGTGGTGGCAGATGCAAGCAGTGATTGCCAGGTGAGGCAGGTAACAGGGGAGCAGATGAGGCAGAAGCAGGAGCCGAAGGAGCTGAAGTTGCAGCGACTTGCAGGCGATCCAGGCGGGGAGGCAAGATCCTGTAGAAACAGCATTATTTGCTCTTGATTTGCTTGCTGGGAGTTAAGTCGCTTAACTAGATGTTGCATCTGGTCCTTAGTCAGTGGCCGACTCTGGAGCTCATGGCTTGAGCAAACTGTCACAATGGTACTGAAGTGAGCCCACAGGCGAGCAGGTGACACGGGATCCCCCAGGGCGTGGAATCTAAGGGCCAGCCTGTATTCCGCCAGGGACCCCCTCACGAGGGTTTGGGCTTAGCTGCGTGCTGACCCCAGGTCACGACCCCTAGGTTCACCCTGCTTGTGAGGAGAGTACCAGAAGACTCAGAGGGATGGATGGATGGATAAAGCAAAAGGAGAGCCGGATGTCGAGCCAAGGTCGGGGTGGGCAGCAGACAACGTAAACAGGAGGACTAGCCGATTCGGTACACAAGAAGTGTGGTTAAGTAGGTTACAGGCAGGGAGCTCTGAAACAAGTGTTGCTCAAGCAACCAGAAACTGGTCTGAGTGCAATTTAAATAGTGAGGCACATGGGAGGCTGGACAGGAAGTAGCAGGAAGGAAGGATATATTAAGCCACAGGTGAAGCCGCCAACACCCATAGCTGCTGAGTGCAGCAGAGCTGAACACAAGCTTGTGGAACAGGTGCCAGCCGACCTACAGCAGTATAGGTAAGACACAGATCAGCTCCGCAGCTGATCTGTGACAGTACCCCCCCCCCCCCCGCTTACGAGGTCCCCCTACACGTCTGGGGGCTGGCTTGGAGGAAAATTTGGAATCTGGTCACTAAGTGTGGGGCTGAGACATCTGCAGCAGGAACCCAAGACCTCTCCTCCGGGCTGTAGCCCTTCCAATCAATCAGATAGAGTAGCTTCCCTCTGGAGTATTTGGAGTCCAATATATCTTTAACCTCATACTGATCCGTGGTATCGGCCACAGGAGCGGGGCGAGAAGAAGGGCGAGAGAAGCGATTGAGGACCAGTGGCCTGAGCAGAGAAACATGAAAGGCATTGGGGATCCTGAGATGAGAGGGCAGACGGAGCTTGAAAGCAACTGGATTGATCTGACAGAGAATGGGAAAGGGACCAATGAAGTGAGGGGCAAATTTCATTGAGGGCACCCGGAGTCGGATGTGCTTGGTAGCGAGCCAGACTCTATCGCCAGGTAGGAACTTAGGAGCCGGACGGCAATGACGATCTGCTGCCGTTTTATGACTGGAAGCAGCCAGATGAAGATTCTTAGAGACTTCTGCCCAGATTGAGTTGAAGGTCCTTTGGGTTTCAGCTGCTGCTGGTACAAGGGGAGAAATGGGAACAGGGAAAGGAACAGATGGATGCTGCCCGTAAACAGTGAAGAAGGGAGATTTTCCAGAACTGGCATTGGAGTGTTGGTTTAAGGCAAACTCTGCCATGGGCAGAAGGTCCACCCAGTCATCTTGGTGGGCTGAGATGAAGGCACGGAGAAAACGTTCTACATTTTGATTGACACGTTCCGTTTGCCCATTGGACTGGGGATGAAAGGCAGAAGAAAAATCCAATTTAATCCCAAAGGATTTGGCCAAGGCTCCCCAAAACCGAGCAGTAAATTGAACTCCTCTGTCAGAGACGATATGTGAAGGCATCCCATGAAGACGAAAGATCTCCTTGATGAAAGTTGTGGCAAGACTGGGAGCAGAAGGTAGGCCTAGGAGAGGGATCAAGTGACACATTTTGGAGAACCGATCCACCACTACACAGATGACTGTGGAACCTGTTGAGAGGGGCAGATCCAAGATAAAATCCATGGAAATACAGCGCCAAGGTATATCGGGAACTGGTAAGGGCAGAAGCAACCCAGCTGGGGCGGATGTGGAAGACTTGGATAGTACACAAACCGTACAAGCTTGAATGTACTCTTTGACATCCTTACGAAGAGAGGGCCACCAGTAATGACGCTGAAGAAGGTCACAAGTACAAGGTATACCAGGATGTCCAGAGAACTTGGAGTCATGAGCCCACGCAAGGAGTTTGGGACGAAGTGCAGGGACTACAAAAGTTATACCTTGGGGAGGCTGCGTAGACCGGAGCAGAGTAGTGGCTAGAATTCGATGCGGAGGGATGATGGGACCAGGATCAAGGTGATTCTTAGAATCATTGACATCGAAGGACCTGGACAAGGCATCGGCATGAAGGTTTTTGGCACCAGGACGAAAGGTAATGTTGAAGCGGGCGAAAAAGAGGGCCCAGCAAGCTTGGCGTGGGTTCAAGCGTTTTGCGGATTGTAAATACTGCAGGTTTTTGTGATCAGTATAGATGGTAATGCAATGGGGAAGAACCCTCTAGAAGATGTCGCCATTCTTGAAGAGCTAGTTTAATAGCCAGTAGCTCATGGTCCCCAATGGTATAGTTCTTCTCCGCATCAGAAAATTTCTTGGAAAAGAATCCGCAAGGCTGAGACTTGCCCTTCTGAGCTTGGAGTAGGACAGCACCGACTCCTACTGAGGAGGCATCAACTTCCATAGAAAAGGGTTTTGTAATGTCCGGACATAGGAGAATTGGGGCGGAGAGGAAGGCTGCCTTGAGTTTGTGGAAAGCATCAATGGCTTCAGGGGACCAGAGGCGGGCATTGACACCCTTGCGAGTGAGAGATGTAATAGGGGCCACCAAGGTGGAGTAGTTACGAATGAATTGGCGATAGTAATTGGTGAAGCCCAAAAAGCGTTGGGTGGCTTTAAGACCAGAGGGCTGGGGCCACTCAGAGATGGCCTGAAGTTTGGCTGGGTCCATGAGGAAGGCCCTGTGATGAGATTATGTAGCCCAGAAATGGAACTTGTGTTTGTTCAAATAAGCACTTCTCCAATTTAGCATATAGACAATTGTCCCGTAGACGCTGTAGCACAGCTTTCACATGAAGACGATGGGTGAGTAAGTCTGGTGAGAAAATAAGAATATCATCCAGATATACAATAACACAGACATACAGAAGGTCGCGGAAGATCTCATTAAACAAATTTTGGAAGACAGCTGGGACATTGCATAAGCCAAAGGTCATCACAAGATATTCATAATGTCCGTCCCTGGTATTAAAGGCAGTCTTCCACTCGTCTCCTTCCCGGATTCTTATTAAATTGTAGGCCCCTCTAAGATCCAATTTGGTAAAAACATGAGAACCTCGCAGTCTGTCAAAGAGTTCCGAAATTCAAGGAAGAGGGTATCGGTTCTTCACAGTGATGGCGTTAAGGCCCCTGTAGTCGATGCATGGACGGAGTGAACCATCTTTTTTCCCTACAAAGAAAAATCTGGCTCCGGCAGGTGAGTTGGGTTTCCTGAAGAAACCCTTTTGCAGGTTTTCCTGAATGTATTCAGACATGGCTTGTGTCTCTGGGATAGATAGAGGGTAGACTCGGCCTCGAGGAGGAGAGGTCCCTGGTAACAGATCAATGGAGCAGTCATAGTCTCTGTGAGAAGGAAGGCGATCAGCAGAATTTTTGCAGAAAACATCTCGGAAGGACTGATATTGGGAAGACAACATGGGAGTTGTGGAGGTTTCAGCCAAAGGAATGGAAGGCGGTGGTATTACCTTGGAAACGCATTGTTGCTGACACTGAGGACCACAAGCCAATACTTGTCCAGAGTTCCAATCAAGATGCGGGGAGTGTTTCTGCAACCATGGAAGACCCAGAATGATGGGACTGGAGGATTTAGGCAGAATTAGGAAAGAGATTTTCTCACCATGCAAAACCCCAATGCGTAACGCCATAGGAGGGGTTTTAAACCGGATGGGGCTCATTGGCAAGAAGGAGCCATCTACTGCAGTCACGGAGAGGGGTATAGCCAGGGCAACAAAGGAAATGCCCAACTCGGAAGCCAAAGATTGTTCAATGAAATTCCCGGCTGCTCCAGAGTCCACAAATGCAGAGAGTTGATAGGCATTTTGAGCCCAGTGGATAGACACGGGTAGGGTGAAATGAGAGAGGCTGACAGAATTAAAGGAACGGTCTAGATCACCTAGACCCTGGAGTCCCGGACGGACTGGACAGGATTTCAAGAGATGTCCTTTATCGCAGCAATAAAGGCACAAGCCCAAACCCATGCGCCGGGTACGTTCCTCTGGAGTGAGGCGAGTTCGCCCAAGCTGCATAGGTTCTTCCAACATTTGAGAGGTTGAAGACGGAGAGGGTTCCACAAGTCTTTGGAGTGCCTGTGCTGGACGGCCAGCAGGGGGATGACTGGATCTGGATCTCTCCAGGGCCCGCTCCTGGAAACGAATGTCTATTTGAACGCTTAATGCGATTTAAATCATCCAAAGTGGTAGGAATGGTAAGTCCAGCGAGTTCATCCTTTACACGCTCAGATAGGCCTTGCCAGAAGGTAGCGGTAAGAGCCTCATTATTCCATTTGAGTTCAGCGGCCAACGTTCGGAATTGAACTGCGCATTGACCGACTGTCATTCCTTGCTGACGGAGACGAAGGAAGGCCCCAGCAGCAGAAGACACTCTGCTGGGCTCATCAAAAGTTTTCCGGAAAGCATCCAAAAAGGCCTGGAGGTCAGAGGTGATAGAATCGTGTTGTTCCCAGAGTGGGGAGGCCCAAGCTTGGGCATCATCAGAAAGTAGAGAGATGATATATGCGACTTTGGTGCGATCAGTTGGAAAATGGTGGCTGGAAAGTTCAAAGTGGATGGAACACTGATTAATGAAGCCACAACAAGCCTTAGGGTAGCCAGAAAACTAGGTGGTGGTGGCAGATGCAAGCAGTGATTGCCAGGTGAGGCAGGTAACAGGGGAGCAGATGAGGCAGAAGCAGGAGCCGAAGGAGCTGAAGTTGCAGCGACTTGCAGGCGATCCAGGCGGGGAGGCAAGATCCTGTAGAAACAGCATTATTTGCTCTTGATTTGCTTGCTGGGAGTTAAGTCGCTTAACTAGATGTTGCATCTGGTCCTTAGTCAGTGGCCGACTCTGGAGCTCATGGCTTGAGCAAACTGTCACAATGGTACTGAAGTGAGCCCACAGGCGAGCAGGTGACACGGGATCCCCCAGGGCGTGGAATCTAAGGGCCAGCCTGTATTCCGCCAGGGACCCCCTCACGAGGGTTTGGGCTTAGCTGCGTGCTGACCCCAGGTCACGACCCCTAGGTTCACCCTGCTTGTGAGGAGAGTACCAGAAGACTCAGAGGGATGGATGGATGGATAAAGCAAAAGGAGAGCCGGATGTCGAGCCAAGGTCGGGGCGGGCAGCAGACAACGTAAACAGGAGGACTAGCCGATTCAGTACACAAGAAGTCTGGTTAAGTAGGTTACAGGCAGGGAGCTCTGAAACAAGTGTTGCTCAAGCAACCAGAAACTGGTCTGAGTGCAATTTAAATAGTGAGGCACATGGGAGGCTGGACAGGAAGTAGCAGGAAGGAAGGATATATTAAGCCACAGGTAAAGCCGGCGACACCCATAGCTGCTGAGTGCAGCAGAGATGAACACAAGCTTGTGGAACAGCAGCTGCCAGCCGACCTACAGCAGTATAGGTAAGACACAGATCAGCTCCGCAGCTGATCTGTGACATTTGTCAGCTCATAGGGATAGAAGGTCTTGGTCAAATCCTGCTTAAAGGAAACGGGTTGTCCCAGGTAGCCAGATAGCCTGAAGTTTTTCAAGCTTGTCATTTAGCTTTGTCTCTATTTTTTCATGCAGGAGGATGGAGTTTATCCCAGATGACAAATTGGTTAAGGTCAAGGTGGGCAATTTCCAGGCCTTAGCAATGGCCTGCCTTGCTGCCGTGAGAACGTGTATAAGTAAATAAAAATTCCGCTTAGGAATGCCAGAGGGTTTAATATTTAGAAGTGCAGATTAGGCCATAAATTTAACTGGTGGTTCTGAAAATTCTGAAATTATCTGGAAAACATTGGTCTAAAATCGGCATACCACAAGACAGGTCCACCATGCATGAAAAAAGGTGCCAACCTGGCCGTAGCCATAAAAACATAGGGCAGCATGTCCTGGAACATATTGAGCGATTCTAGCAGGGACCAGATATCACCTAGTCATCACTTTGTAATTTGTCTCCACTGCTAGAACATTAGTAGAGCATGAATTGGTTGTGCTCTATATTTAGGCTCTTCTCCCAGATACAATGACCATCTGTGAGTGTAATTGGGTAGATGTTGAGAGAACAAAGCTATAAGTAAAGAAAACAAAAGTGAGATTAGGCCTGATTGCATGAGGATAAGAGTCACATTTAGATTCAAAGGAAGAAAGCATTTTAGGTCTGTCAGAGGGAAGGGAAATATTTGCACACAGGAAGTGTTTAATCCATAAATAGTGAAAAAGCGTGTGGTGTGGGAGTTCCTTCTGTTGGAACTCCCACACTTACATTCTTAATGACTTGATGTCTCACCTTTGTAATGTTTTATTAGGTCACTGGGGTGGAAAAGACCAACGGGATTTGGGGATTATATAAGGAGGGCATGAGGGGCTTATGGGGGGATAGGAGATTAGCTGAATATTTAACTGCTTCCCAGATTTACAACATTACTTATTTTGCAGGATTTTTAAACTGATGTCTATTAGAAGGGTGGAGCCAAAGCAAGTTGTTAACTTTAATGGCGTTGCAATCCAGGCCTCAAGAGAGACCCAGATAGGGTCTTCAAATCAAGCATATAATTTGGGTACATTGGATAATTGTTCTGCTTGAAAATACTTCTGGAGATGTGGGAAGCCAATACCAACCAAGTGCCAAACGTGTTTCTTTTTTAAATGTTTTCACCATCCTTTAAAAGCAGCTGAGTCTGTAGAGCAGAGGTTTCAAACTGGTGGCCCTCCAGCTGTTGTGAAACTACAAGTCCCATCATGCCTCTGCCTGTGGGAGTCATACTTATAACTGTCAGCCTTGCAAGGCCTCATGGGACTTGTAGTTTTGCAACAGCTGGAGGGCCGCCAGTTTGAGACCCCTGCTGTAGAGTATGTGGGGGGAAATAGGATGAACACGTTGTCAAGATGCCTCTTTGCTCCACCAAACACTTCATCTATTTTTCAGGGATGCCTGGATGCTTCCAGGCCAGCTGAAATATATAATCTCATGAGCATGTTTTGGATCTGTCATTTGGTCCTTCCTGGTACTGCTTCTGGTTAAGATGCCCCTACCACTTTATTTGGCAACTCTCAACTGAGCAGACCAAAAGCTCCTCACTCACAAATAATAAGTTAATCAATCTGTTAAACAAACATCCTCCTTACAGCTTGATTTACTAAAGGAATAGAGAATTGTTCGCTGAATGCATACTTGATTAGCTTTATGAATGATTGTTCATTTTGATTATCCAATCACATGTATACAAAAATTGTTTTTTTAATTTTCCTTCTACGTGATTGGGTATTGAAAGGGAGCACTGTAGTCACTAATCTTAGTGGACATTCACTTTGCTAAGTGAGCAGTCTCTATTCTTTTAATAAGTCTTTCTGGAATGCTTTATACTTAAGTAACACTTAAAGAGGAACAGAACTGTGGAAGCTGCTTCCAGATAAAGGCAAGCAGAGGGCAAAATAGTACTAATCACATTGCCTAAGGTCTCCCTGCACCACATTACCAATTCACCACGGTTTGTTCTGTGCAGCGTCTCTGTGTGGAGACAACCATCTTGGTAGAGGTATAGTGTTTTGCTTCCTCTGGTCAAAGCCTCCAGCAAAAATAGGAAAAAAAAAAGCCAATGGGCAACGCAATAGGGACATCACCAAATTGCACTTCAAATCTTCTGAGCCTAGCAGCCAGCAGCAGTAGTGTTTTGTAGATATAATAATAAATAAAATAATGACTAATAAAAATTGCATTTAATGTGAAACCAGGGCTTGTTTTTTGCTGCATCAATGTTAAATTATGGGTTGAACTTGAAAATGTATACACATATT
Organism: Rana muscosa; assembly: GCA_029206835.1. Taxonomy (NCBI): domain Eukaryota; kingdom Metazoa; phylum Chordata; class Amphibia; order Anura; family Ranidae; genus Rana; species Rana muscosa. Next base: position 36,062,285 of record CM055121.1, on the reverse strand, counting down.
GGTGTATGTCATGGTAAGAACTAGCCTTGGGACCACCCTGCTATCGACTTATTTAAATTGCAGATGGTAATTAAGCTGCAAAGCATTTAGTCGGAAGTGAGCTCTAGGAAAGGGCTCTGTCTATTCAATGTAACCTTATGGAATTTCCAGATTTTGTAGCATATAGTGCAAAGTTAAAGACTGAAAATGGTGTCCAGCAAGGGCCTTCTGCCATGTTTCAGGAAAAAGAGAAAAATTATATAACTGTAGGAAAATGTATGGAAGAAAACCAGTTCTAACATTTAACATGAAAGTGAGTTTAGTCTTAAATTTCTTTGAAAATGTTTGTGTTTCAGTAAAAAGTTTTTAATTTACAGTTATTTTTTAGTACCAGTTTTTATTGCAATGTCTAGTCCTCCTGTTTTGCTCTTTATTTTAAATTGCGACGTTTCATGCAGGGTAACTATTGCAATGCTGTCGTGGAGTTCTGAGTTTCTGGTAAAAATGTGCTTTGCTCTCTTCGAAGACATTTAAAAAAGGAGTTTGTTTTCTTACTGAGAAAGAGGCACTTTCTGTAATCTGTAAAATATCAAGGATTAGAACCAAATTGTTATAAAACATTCACATGGAAATAAGAGGTGTCAGACAGCATGTAACTGCAACAAAAAGCTGCACAAGAAGCCTTATTATGTTTTCCCTGTCTGCAATAACTGGCACCTGCATGGTTATCAACAAGCTTTATCTCAAATTTGGAGTTTATTGTTGCACAAATAAACTGCAAGATTCTATACCCTAGTTTCCTTGACAAGTTGCCTGCATCCTACCAACAGGGCCATTTACATTTGAACACTGTACGCATGTAAATTAAAGCAACATGGTGATTTTATGGGATTATAGCGGTTCCCATAATTGGAAAAGAACACATTTTATATAAAACCAAGAAGTTTATTCATATACAATTAAAAAAAATTCAGGGTTCGATACAAATCAGAGTATTGTACATATCACATCAGTGGTCACTGGTGTCCATATATAGAGAGTGATTAGAGGACACAAAAGGACCAGGCTATGAGAATACAATACGCAAAATGACTTTCAATATCTCATAACGTATTGGACACAGACAACACATGTTCAATTAGTGGCTAACATAGCATCCAATAATGCTTACTTAGACACTGATATGGACAAGGATTACTGCAGGGGCGCCAGGAGCTGGCTGCAATTACAAATAATTGGTGCTACCATAAAACAACCACTGCAACAAAAAGGAGAAAGATAATCTCACATAGTGTGTCATTCTACAAACATGGTATAAGGTCACAGGCAAAGGCAGCCAGGCACAAATCTAAAACCTGTAAGACAATCCTGTACAATCAGCCAAAGTTGGTGCCCTGGGATGGACACCTCCAAACATACAAGGGAACTACCTCCAATTGGCAACCAAACACAATCCCAATCAAAGTCAATCTATGTACATTTAAAAGTCAACAAGCATTCCTCTACCAGTGCAATACCAATGCACCAGCCACAGACACAGCATGGTATCATAGTGTATATACTCCAGTCATCCAAAACTTCAATATTAGTAGCCAGTCATATTACCTTTCACCAGGACAAAGTATCACAATGGTCACCCCCACCTTCCAGAAGATGATATGCCGGAAATGCCAGCCTTTTGTATCCCCCGCTTCGTCAGCGTCTGACGTCACTGACCGAGCGCGGACGAAATGTGGTCACTGCGCATGTGCCAACGCAAGGAAGCCTCAGCCTGCCTACAGAACCCATAGTGACATGTGGGGAATGTAGGGGGAGGTGCCGACAGAATGACAAGATGGGCACCAACCAAAACTACAGCAGGTGGTCCCTCAGACCAAGCCCAACATAGCTGAACAAAAGTCTGTGGAATGACACCAGGATAGCCTGGCATGGGAGGGTTCAGGTGGAAAACTTGCTGGCGCCCGACTAGCAACCAAACTGGGAACTGCCAGGAATTCCCGCAGGTGCCCCGGGCTTCCATGCGATCGCACGCACCGCCCACCACCTACCAATGTAAACAACACCTGGAATAATCGTTATGTTCTCTGGTGATTAAAAGGGAAAAACTGCTCATTCCATTTGAACCGGTGAACCTCCAGTCAATGTGCAGCGCTTGAACAGAATACTGCATAATGGAACAAAGTAGTACAAAATACACCATCCACGTTATTACAGTTACAATATCATTTTGTTCAATGGTTCATCAACATACAGTACATATAATATTCATTTACAAAAATCATTTTAAATTGAATAGTTATCTTATAGTATCAAGACAACGATGTTGATCACAAGGCAGAGAGAGTAGAAGGTTGGTAAAGTACCAATAGGGAGGGAAAAAGAAAACGTGATCAGAAAATACCACATAATATGTAAACAAGAGAAACATATGGAAAAAACAGAATATACATTACAAAAATGATTTGAATCTTATATATTCATTCAAACCTGGGTACATAGTGGCATTAAGATTATAAATCCTATGGGTTTCTAGTTGTAACAGAGTTTGATCGATACTTCCACCCCTTACATGCTTGGGTACATGTTCGAGAGGGCCATAAATCTGATCATATTAATGTCAAAATTGTGTTGTAACGCCACGTGTCGGCTGATAGCCGTGTCCATGAGGCGTTTCTGAATCGGGGTAGTATGATCCTTTATATGTTTATAGAATGGAAATTTGGTCTTGCCTACATAAAAAAAATCTACATAGGCATTCGGTCAAATTTACCACTTCTGGAGTTTGACAGGTAACTTTGTGTGAACTAGAATGAATTTGGCCATCAGGAAGAATATCATCACAGCAAGTCAACACATATCAACAAACATCACATTTTCCACATGCATACGTGCCCGCCCGAGATGAGTTGACCCGAGCATCAGTCTGAAAATTACTCTTTACCAAACGGTCCCTAAGAGAGGGCACTCGTTTGTATGTGAATTCTGGTTAGGATTTGATATGTTTACTAACAATAGGATCCACCGTTAAAAGGGGGCAAAATTTACTCAGAACATCTCTTATTTTGGTATGTTGTCTCGAGTATTGGGTAATTACTCTTACTGGTTGATTAGAACTTTTGGATTTGTTTGAAAAAATATGTGATTTTTTTTCCTGCCTGTTGGCTTTATTGTATGCCTTTTTTAACCACTTGAACACTGGGCACTTAAACCCCCTTCCTAACCAGACCAATTTTCAGCTTTCGCCACTCTCACAATTTGAATGACAATTATTCAGTCATGCAACACTGTACCCATATGAAATTTTGGTCCTTTTTTCCCAACAAATAGAGCTTTCTTTTGGTGGTATTTAATCACCAATGGGTTTTTTATTTTTTGCGCTATAAAAGAAAAAAGACTGAAAATTCTGTAAAATAAAGAATTTTTTTTGTTTCTGTTAATTTTTTTTTTGCAAATTTTGTAATTTTTCTTCATAAATTTTGGCCAAAATTTATACTGCTACATTTCTTTGGTAAAAATAACCCAAATCGGTGTATATTATTTGGTCTTTGTGAAAGTTAGAGTCCACAAGCTATGGTGCCAATCTCTGAAAATTGATCACACATGAAGTACTGACGGCCCATCTCATTTCTTGAGACACTAACATGCCAGGAAAGTACAAATACCCCCCAAATGACCCTGTGACAGAGGGGTCACTTTGGTCACAGGGTGAGCCAGGAAACAATGGACATTAAGAATATGGCTTGGATTGCTTGAAATTGAAATAGTAATATTAGTCCACAATATGTACTTGTTGTTTTATTCTGAACTCAACAGGTTAATTGAGAGATGTGTTACCTGCCAGTTGTGATGTAAATGAATCTAGAAGGGCGTCTGAAGACCCTTTTAGTGTGAATAAGGATAATTAACTCTATACCTGTGTGTATTGTACTCAGACAGACAGGCTACAAATCCTTTCATTGTGAGATGTGTATTGAAGGTCGTCATGTTTCTATTGTGTAAAGTCTTTTGAACTGAAAGGGGGTTAGAACCTGTTGTCTCCTAACAGACGTCAAAATAATGTGTATTGGGTCTTGTTATGTTGTGGGTGGAGCTGGACCATTATTCATTCAGGTTAATGCAGTATTGGATGTGTATAAAAGTTACAATGCTTTTTTCAATAAAGTCAGTCTATCCTGGAAAGATACAGAGTGCGCCTCATTCTTTCAGAAGGATTAATTCCTATGGGAAGTGGTCGTCTGGCTGTGGAGGATCGGCAGTGAATTTGTGTCCAGGAGAGGGAAGATATCTAAACGGCGTTACCCCCTTTCGTATTTGGGGTGCCGTTACAGACCCCTTTTTGGAAAGTAGACATTCCAAGGTATTTTAAAAATAGGGAGAACCCCGCGCTATGAATAAATAATAAAAAAGCTGCTCCCCTCAAAGTGCAATGTGCTGACTTTGTGAAATGTGGGTTGTATATAATAAAAGGGTGCTAAACATTATCTATAATAACACTATTGTAGCACTTACCCCCATTTAAGGGACCAGCTGGTTTTGTTGGGTCTTGCAAACTACCTCCAAGGCTTCCGTTGTCAGGGTATATAAAAGAAGTCTCCAGAAAGACCAATGTCCACACAAATGTAACACCCAAACAATCAAGTTTTATTTACTTTGCTGAGGGAACTTGAGAGGAAAGTAAGAAACGAGAGAAGAACATGGGGAAGGTTCAGGCACGCAGCACTAAAGACACAACGTCGCCACTCAAACCTGAGTGGGTATTGCTCACCCAGATAGTCCCTTTCACTGGTCCTAGCAGCTGGGTTGATACACGGATCAACTTTATCAGAGAAATTAAGGATGCGATCAGGAATCCTCTGCCACAGGATTATCAAAGTCTCGAACCTCCCGGCCAAGCAATATAGAGAGAACCTTTAGGCCAGATCGGCGTATTGCAGGGCTTGTAATAATGGATCCCTTATTAGGTGAGTTTCCAGGCCTCCTCCCGAGACAGCAGTACCGTCGCCAGTCTCCTCTGGGGCAGATCCTCCCCTGGTCTTTTTTCCTAAGAGCAGGCTCCCTGCAGGTGGGCAGCTTGGGATCCCTTCCGATGGTATAGGCCCCAGCCAGCAGAGCTGGGCCTAACAGGTAGCGATGCAACCTCGGGCTGAAGGTGCCCGGGGTTAGAACACACACACGCACCCCGTGCCATGCGGGCCATGAGGCGCGCACACAGGACCAGACCTAGAACCAATGGCGTCTCCTCCTTATGTACCCTCTCCCAGCATGCACAGCGGGTTAACCACGCTCACTGTATGGCTGCCGAGAAAGGACACCCAAAGTGTTGATACCCCCTGTAGTTCAACCTGGGCCGGTGGTGGCAGTGCCACCTACAGGCGAACAGGGAACACTACTCCCAGGCAGTATCACACCCAGAGCAGAATGATTTTAGAACAATCAATTGGTCTGAGCCCAACTACTAGCTCAGACTACCCTTAAATTTATGCATAGCGTCCCAAATATTTGGGAGGGGCGCTACACAATGATTAAATAGTATATAAATAAAGTGCTTGCTAATTCTTAATCATCAATAATAACAGTGCTTTGAGATAATCAAAAATCAATAAAGTGCATAATATAAACAGCAATCCGGATGAGTGATATAGAAAAAGTCCATAAAAGATGTGAAGCAATTCAGGTCTACACCATCACCACTGGAGAGAATTTTATGGAGACACAATGACACCCGGTGAACCCACAATGATACCCTTAGGTAAGTAGCCTACTTACCAGACCACCGTGACCCCTTTATTTAAAAAGACAGGTCAGGGGGAGCTTGGTCTGGATTAGGAGCTGTACAACACCAAAGGGATAAGCCTGGGAATAACTTTGCCTCACAGATTTTCAGAAAAAAATGGGAAAACGCAGGATCATAGCATAATTCCGTTTTATTAATAATAAGTAAAAAACAACAAGCCAAAAGGCCTCTTACACGCCGATCAGAACCACAGCGCTAGCGAGACAGCTGTTGCTCAACCCATTTGGTGCTTTATGCGGATTCCCTTTAGTGCCGAGGCAAGGCACTTTTTAAAGTAAGAGGCCATTTGGCTTGTTGTTTTTTACTTATTTTTAATAAAACGAAATTATGCTATGATCCTGGTATTTAGTAGGATGCATGGTGAGTTTTTTGAAGTTGTAATTTTCTTCCCACAATTCTTTGCAAAATCACGTTTTTTTTCCACAAAATTTTCATATTAGCAGGTTATTTCTCACATACAGCATATGCATACCACAAATTAGACCCCAAAACACATTCTGCTATTCCTCCCGAGTATGGCGATACCCCATGTGTGAGACTCTTACACAGTGTGGCCACATACAGAGGCCCAACATGCAGGGAGCACCATTAGGCGTTCTGTAGCATAAATTACACATCTAATTTCCTGACTACCTCTTACACTTTTGAAGGCTCTGGAGCACCAGGACAATGGAAACGCCCCAAAAATGACCCCATTTTGGAAAGAAAACACCCCAACGTATAATCTATGAGGTGTAATGTGTCTTTTGAACATGTAATTTTTTTCTAAAAGTTTTTGTACAATATTTCTAACAAATAGCATGTACATACCAAAAATGACACCCCAAAATAGATTCTCCTACTCCTCCTGAGTATGGTGATACCACATGTGGGAGACTTCCACAGCCTGGCCACATACAGAGGCTGGGTACGGCCGAGTATGGCTGGGTACGGCTGGGTATGGCTGGGTAAGGCTGGGTATCACAGAGTATGCCTTGGTATGGCTGGGTACGGCTGGGTATCACAGAGTATGCCTGGGTATGGCTGGGTATCACTGAGTATGGCCGGGTACGACTGGGTATAACGAGTATGGCTGGGTATCACCGATTATGGATGGGATGGATGGCAGAGTATGGTGGAGGCATGGCAGGATGGCAGAGTATGGTGGAGGGATGGGAGAGGAATGGCAGAGGGATAGCGGGATAGCAGAGTATGATGGCGGGATGGCAGAGTATGGTGGAGGGATTGCAGAGGGATGGCAGGATGGCAGATTATGGTGGAGGGATGGCAGAGGGATGGAGGGATGGCAGAGTATGGAGGATGGTTGGCAGAGGCTGTAGTTGTCACAGAGCAGCGCTGTGTGCGCTACACATCCAGCCCACAGCGCTGCTGCATCCGTTCTCTCCCCTCTCGCACTGTACAGAGTATGGCTGGGGGTGGATGGGATGGATGGCAGAGTATGGTGGAGGCATGGCAGGATGGCAGAGTATGGTGGAGGGATGGCAGGATGGCAGAGTATGGCGGAGGGATGGCAGAATGGCAGAGGGATGGCGGGATGGCAGAGTATGGTGGAGGGATGGGAGAGGAATGGCAGAGGGATAGCGGGATGGCAGAGGGATGGCAGAGTATGGTGGAGGGATGGCAGAGGGATGGCAGGATGGCAGAGTATGGTGGAGGGATGGCAGGATGGCAGAGTATGGTGGAGGGATGGCAGAGGGATGGTGGGATGGCAGAGTATAGTGGAGGGATGGCAGAGTATGGAGGATGGTTGTCAGAGGCTGTAGTTGTCACAGAGCAGCGCTGTGTGCACTACACATCCAGCCCACAGCGCTGCTGCATCCGTTCTCTCCCCTCTCCCCTCACACTGTACCGATCGGTACAGAGAGTGGAGAGAGGAATCGGACATGACGCTGGTTTGTTTACAAGTGATCACTCCGTCATTCGACAGAGCGATCATGTGGTAAACGGCCGCTGTCAGCGGCCATTTACCGTGATCTGTGATGCGCCGGGTCCTCTGGACCCGGTGGTCACGGATATTCCCGTGTGCGCGCCCCAGGCGTATCGTAAAAGATCAGACAAATCTTCACGTGCAAATAGTTTCCTCTTTCATCCCCCCAGGTACAGGTTGGCATACGATGGGGCACAACCCGCAACATCGCAACCCCCTGCACCTGGAGGTAATGGGAGGGACCAAACATATAGACATTACGGGTAAAGATGAACCATTCCACAACAAAGTTGTACGCATGTAAACGTTAAAATGATACATGCATATAGCAGAACTCTGACAGAACTGGAGAGGATCTGCAAGGAGGAGTGGCAGAGGATTCCCAAATCCAGGTGTGAAAAACTTGTTGCATCTTTCACAAAAAGACTCATGGCTGTATTAGATCAAAAGGGTGCTTCTACTAAATACTGAGCAAAGGGTCTTAATACTTAAGACCGTGTGATATTTCAGTTTTTCTTTTTTAATAAATCTGCAAAAATGTCAACAATTCTGTGTTTTTCTGTCAATATGGGGTGCTGTGTGTACATTAATGAGGAAAAAAAATGAACTTAAATGATTTTAGCAAATGGCTGAAATATAACAAAGAGTGAAAAATGTAAGGGGGTCTGAATACTTTCCGTACCCACTGTATATACAGCCAGGTCCGTAAATATTGGGACATCGACACAATTCTAATCTTTTTGGCTCTATACACCACCACAATGGATTTGAAATGAAACAAACAAGATGTGCTTTAACTGCAGACTTTCAGCTTTAATTTGAGGGTATTTACATCCAAATCAGGTGAATGGTGTAGGAATTACAACAGTTTGTATATGTGCCTCCCACTTTTTAAGGGACCAAAAGTAATGGGACAATTGGCTGCTCAGCTGTTCCATGGCCAGGTGTGTGTTATTCCCTCATTATCCCATTTACAAGGAGCAGATAAAAGGTCCAGAGTTCATTTCAAGTGTGCTATTTGTATTTGGAATCTGTTGCTGTCAACTCTCAATATGAGATCCAAAGAGCTGTCACTATCAGTGAAGCAAGCCATAATTAGGCTGAAAAAAAAAAAAAAAAAAAACATCAGAGAGATAGTAAAAACATTAGGTGTGGCCAAATCAACTGTTTGGAACATCCTTAAAAAGAAAGAACGCATCGGTGAGCTCAGCAACACCAAAAGACCCGGAAGACCACGGAAAACAACTGTGGTGGATGACCGAAGAATTATTCCTGGTGAAGAAAACACCCTTCACAACAGTTGGCCAGATCAAGAACACTCTCCAGGTGGCAGGTGTATGTGTGTCAAAGTCAACAATCAAGAGAAGACTTCACCAGAGTGAATACAGAGGGTTCACCACAAGATGTAAACCATTGGTGAGCCTCAAAAACAGGAAGGCCAGATTAGAGTTTGCCAAACAACATCTAAAAAAGCCTTCACAGTTCTGGAACAACATCCTATGGACAGATAAGACCAAGATCAACTTGTACCAGAGTGATGGAAAGAGAAGATTATGGAGAAGGAAAGGAACTGCTCATGATCCAAAGCATTCCACCTCATCAGTGAAGCATGGTGGTGGTAGTGTCATGGCGTGGGCATGTATGGCTGCCAATGGAACTGGTTCTATTGTATTTATTGATGATGTGACTGCTGACAAAAGCAGCAGGATGAATTCTGAAGTGTTTCGGGCAATATTATCTGCTCATATTCAGCCAAATGCTTCAGAACTCATTGGACGGCGCTTCACAGTGCAGATGGACAATGCCCCGAAGCATACTGCGAAAGCAACCAAAGAGTTTTTTTAAGGGAAAGAAGTGGAATGTTATGCAATGGCCAAGTCAATCACCTGACCTGAATCTGATTGAGCATGCATTTAACTTGCTGAAGACAAAACTGAAGGGAAAATGCCCCAAGAACAAGCAGGAACTGAAGACAGTTGCAGTAGAGGCCTGGCAGAGCATCACCAGGGATGAAACCCAGCGTCTGGTGATGTCTATGCGTTCCAGACTTCAGGCTGTAATTGGCTGCAAAGGATTTGCAACCAAGTATTAAAAAGTGAAAGTTTGATTTATGATTGTTAATCTGTCCCATTACTTTTGGTCCCTTAAAAAGTGGGCGGCACATATACAAACTGTTGTATTTCCTACACCGTTCACCTGATTTGGATGTAAATACCCTCAAATTAAAGCTGAAAGTCTGCAGTTAAAGCACATCTTGTTGTCTCATTTCAAATCCATTGTGGTGGTGTATAGAGCCAAAAAGATTAGAATTGTGTCGATGTCCCAATATTTATGGACCTGACTGTATATAAAACAAAAAAAACGTATTCTCACCTTGGTGAATGCATCATCAATCCGATGCTGCATCTGTCCCTGCCACTTCTGCACTGAAAACTGAGCAATCAAACACCACTGCTCGCTCAGTTCTCCCATGTCAATCACCAACTCTCTCTATACCTTCAAGGTACTTGAAATGACCAATGTCTGCTTAGTTTGTTTAAGATTACTGAAAGCACAGTGAAACCTGGAAACAGCACCTGGTATACTTTGCTGTACACAAATACCTGGAGTAATAATATTTTCTTGGAGATTGTGCGCAAATATGCATTGTAGAGAAAAGTGAGCATTGGTGGCTAAATTTTGCATATAGACCAAATTGGATTTGATAGAAAGCTTACCTACTGATATCTGTACTCCAGTAAATTTGGCCCATGTGACTCAATCTGTATTGGGTTTGTCCAAATGTGAATGATCTAACCCAGTTTTTCTCAACTCCAGTCCTCAAGGAGCCCCAACAGGTCATATTTTCAGGCTTTCCATTATTTTGCACAGGTGATCTGATCAGCTTCACTGCCTTAGTAATTACCGCAGCTGTTTTATCTGAGGGAAATCCTGAAAACATGACCTGTTGGGGCGCCTTGAGGACCGGAGTTGAGAAACGCTGATCTAACCAACAAGTATCCAATATGTGTCTCTGAGCCATCAGTAGGATGATTTCTCGCACAGAGATAAATCTTAAGCATCTGCCATTTGACATCTAATTAGTGTTATAATTAGGAAACTGGTATTCACCTTATTCTGGATGGCTCTCTGTATGTAAAGCTATGTAACTGTCCTGCATGCTCAATGTACAAGTGTCAATGTACTGCATGCTATGTTGGCCAAAAATAGTTCCAGGGAGCTTTTTCATGCTTTTTAGCTTGTTAAGGGCCAATTCAAGGTGCATGAGCCACCTTGGCTCACAAAAATGCATGCATAGGAGTGAATGCCTAACTTTTGAGCATGGCTTTTTTCCCCTCCACACCATTGTGCCTGGTCACCAACAAAATGGAGTGATGTTTTGAATAAAAGGAAATGAGTTAAACTACATTTTTGAATCTGGGTTTGTTATCTGGTTGTAAACCCTTATGTGTATCCAGTGAAGTGATTGGCCTTAGGTGATTCACAGAGATTAAACAAATCCTACTGCATAAATTTTAACTGTTTATCTACAGCCCACTCTTCTCTACATCCGTTAAAAGTCCACAATTTATAAAGCTTGCCTGAGCTTTTAGAAAAAAGGGTGTGGAGTGCTGAAATTACACACTGCACAGCTAAATGAGAGCAGCTCTGAGAGCTGATTGGAATGAAGAACAGCACACAGGAACACAGCTGAGGTTATCAATCACAAGCTGTGTGCCGGAGATTCCCCCATCACCTTTTTTGAAGTGACTCATGCAGAGGAACAAGGTGGCAGACAGAAATTGCGCTCAGTCCTCTGAATTGAGACAAGTGCACACTATAGAGGGACATGTGTTCATATTTCATGTCTGAGGTTTACAACCATTTTAACCACTTGCTGCCCAGGACAAATTTGATATTTTTCATATACATGTTAAAAATCAGCATTTTGTTGCCAGAAAATTTCTACATTGTCTGAAAGCAGAGGCCCTGGAGAATAAAATCTTGGTTGTTTTAATTTTTATGCTGAAAAAAAATGAGGGGTGTAGTGGTGGCGCTGCTCTTGCATAAAACCAGTCTGCTGGAAGCCAGATATTGGTAATAATGAAAGTAATAAAAAGGTCTAAAAATGAGCAACAAAGGGGGTTCTACCTGGTATTTTCTGTTATGGAGGTATGTTCAGAACCTGAGTTGAGTGAGACCACACATAGAATGTAAATCTAATCAAATATATATAATAAAATAAATAAATTGGAGTGTCTCTGCCAGGTGTTTGCTTAGCCTTAGCAATAGCCTTCAGAAGGTGATAGTGTTAATGAATGTGTAAGTGAGTGAAGAAATTAGTTGGAATAAATGAATAGTTGGAATAAATGAGTGGTGTGAATTTTCCAATTCCGGCTCGGCCGGGTGTTTGCTAGCTGAGGGCTAGCTATTGGAAGTGCTGTGAAGCAAATTGATGCTACCAATGTGGTGCTGCAAGAGATGCGGTGTGAACAAATAAAATACAATAAATTACAATAGATTGGGATATTGTCTCGGCCTGGTGTTTGCTAAACCCAGCTGGAATTATGCTCAATCCCAAGTGGTTGAGCAGTTGAAAAAAGTGTTTATGTGATCCGTAATACACTCTGACAATGTACATAAAATATTCAGCATGAAAATTGAAGTTGATAAAATAAAGTAAAGTCCAATGGTGAAAATCCAGAAAATGGTGACAAGATAAATTGGTGACTTTGCTGCAGTGCTTGTTCTAGTAGCCTGTGCCGTGAATGTGATTATCTGTGATTGTTTAAGATGTTGCACTCACCAGATCCTTCATACCCTCAGGGGGTATGGTGCAGTCACAGTATATGCCACTGTGTAGCAGTCTCAGGAATCCAGGGTGGCTCCTTTGGTCCCTTATGGTTCTCCGAGAAGGTGAGGGTTATGGAAAGGAAAAAAGGATGCCCATAGTGTGAACCCGTATTAAAATGGTTTATTAATATAATCGGGAAAAAAGGGTACTCACATAGTATTAGACAATAAAAAGCATTTTTGATGAGTTTTGCAGACCGAAGCTCAGTCTGTGCCGGTCTGTATTAAATTGGTCTCGCGGCCATATTTGGTTCGATTTGCAGACTGGAGACCGCAGGTTGGCTACGGCTGTCGTTTTAGGATGGAACATGAAAACCGTGGGGCTATATGTATATTTTCAGAACTTAGTAAATAAGGTGCGTTTTGAAGTTCTGAAAATATACATATAGCCCCACGGTTTTTATGTTCCATCCTAAAACGACAGCCGTAGCCAACCTGCGAGACCAATTTAATACAGACCGGCACAGACTTTGAGCTTCGGTCTGCAAAACTCATCAAACATGGCCGCCGGACTTCGGTCCCCAAAATCATACCCAAAATGGCTAATTCACACATGTGAGCATGTGACCGGAGGGGCTATAAATTGCATCAGGAAGTGAAGCACGACGTTACGCTCCCGATGACGTCAATCTGACGAAATGCGTAGGGGGGAGTCACGTCGCTTCATCACTTCCTACATCTTGGATCGCTCTTCACTGGCCAAGCGCCATTTTAAATGCTTTTTATTGTCTAATACTATGTGAGTACCCTTTTTTCCCGATTATGTTAATAAACCATTTTAATACGGGTTCACACTATGGGCATCCTTTTTTCCTTTCCATAACCCTCACCTTCTCTGAGAACCATAAGGGACCAAAGGAGCCACCCTGGATTCCTGAGACTGCTACACAGTGGCATATACTGTGACTGCACCATACCCCCTGAGGGTATGAAGGATCTGGTGAGTGCAACATCTTAAACAATCACGGATAATCACATTCACGGCACAGGCTACTAGAACAAGCACTGCAGCAAAGTCACCAATTTATCTTGTCACCATTTTCTGGATTTTCACCATTGGACTTTACTTTATTTTATCAACTTCAATTTTCATGCTGAATATTTTATGTACATTGTCAGAGTGTATTACGGATCACATAAACACTTTTTTCAACTGCTCAACCACTTGGGATTGAGCATAATTCCAGCTGGGTTTAGCAAACACCCGGCCGAGACAATATCCCAATCTATTGTAATTTATTGTATTTTATTTGTTCACACCACATCTCTTGCAGCACCACATTGGTAGCATCAATTTGCTTCACAGCAATTCCAATAGCTAGCCCTCAGCTAGCAAACACCCGGCCGAGCCGGAATTGGAAAATTCACACCACTCATTTATTCCAACTTCATTTATTCCAACTAATTTCTTCACTCACTTACACATTCATTAACACTATCACCTTCTGAAGGCTATTGCTAAGGCTAAGCAAACACCTGGCAGAGACACTCCAATTTATTTATTTTATTATATATATTTGATTAGATTTACATTCTATGTGTGGTCTCACTCAACTCAGGTTCTGAACATACCTCCATAACAGAAAATACCAGGTAGAACCCCCTTTGTTGCTAATTTTTAGACCTTTTTATTACTTTCATTATTACCAATATCTGGCTTCCAGCAGACTGGTTTTATGCAAGAGCAGCACCACCACTACACCCCTCATTTTTCTTCATATCTTTGCTCCACCTATCTAGGAGGTAGCAATAAGTAGAGGCAGCAGCTATGACTACTGTGTTGTGTTTGAAGTCCTTTTGCACGGAGTCACCTTACCTTTCTTCTTTCTTAATTTTTATGCTGCACCATATTTGTGCAGCCATTTATCAAACTCAAATTTTCAGGAAAAAATGCACTTTATATTTAGTGCACACAAACACAATATAATACCGATTTTATTGTAAAATTGAAAACATGAGGGACGTGTCCGGCCGCGTCATGTGAACAGCTCCATTGCCAAGCTCCCCACCCCCGGAGCTCCCAAGATGGCGGCAGTGCAGCGCCCCACAGCATGCTGCCTCAGAGAGAGAGAGAACCAAGAAAGCCTCGGTAGGTGTGTCTGGGTCAGACAGCTCCACAAAATCGCCCCCACCGGCCCCCATTTATAAATGTAAGCCCCCGTATACGATCAGTGAGCATTTCTCTGCCCCTATGTCTTTACCTGCTTCTTTATCACCCTCCTCACAAGCAGCTGCTGCTTCCCAGGGCGTTAATAATGCAGAGGCGGAAATGGGGGCTGTGGATACCCCCTTCACAGGGGACCCCCTACAGAATCCCCCTGCACCTCGCATTGTGACACTGCATCTTTGCCTGCGGAGGCTGAATTGACTCTGAGACATGTCATGGAGGCCATACATTTCTGTCAGTCTTGACAACCCAGATTGATTCTGTCAAAGTGGCCCTGTCTATTTTCAATCATGATATGCAAAAAGATTGTACCAGAATGGCAGCTGCAGAACAAAGGTTTAGTGACGTAGAACAGTGGTCATCAACCCTGTCCTCAGGGCCCACCCCAGGCCAGGTTTGCAAGATAACTGAAATACATCACAGGTGATATCATTTGCTGCTCAGTGATTGCAGTATTCTAGTCTGCATCTCCCCAAGGTAATGCATAAAACCTGGCCTGTTAGTGGGCCCTGAGAACAGGGTAGATGACCACTGATGTAGAAGACACACTGCACCCTATGCAGGCCGATGTCCATATGTCTCAACATCATCTGGCAGACCATTCCTTTAAACCGAATGTCCTAGAGCAATGTTTCTCAACTCCAGTCCTCAAGTAACCCCAACAGGTCACGTTTTCAGGATTTTACTCAGATGAAATGGCTGTGGTAATTACTAAGGCAGTGAAACTGATCAAATTACCTGTGCAAAATAATGGAAAGCCTGAAAACATGACTTGTTGGGGGTACTTGAGGACTGCAGTTGAAAAACATTGACCCAAAGGACTGTCTTCAGCAAAATAACCTTCACTTTTTTGGTTTTCCGGAGAGTTCTGAGGGCAAGGAACCGGAACACTTCAAGGAACAATGGACCATTGCCAATGTGGGCTCGGGTACGCTATCGAAAAGGCTTGCCATGTGCACCTGTGCCCTTTGCCTTCGGGTGCGCCACCACGACCCATGCTGATAATGCTGTTAGACTTTCAGGATAAAGAAGCCATTCTGCGTGCAGCTCGTAATCTCAAGGAGCTATTGTACAATGGGAATCGTATATCCATCTTTACGGATTTCTCTGTCGCCACCCAGAAGCAGAGGGCCGCCTTTTTAGCTGTTAAAGTCTTTGAGATAAGAATCTGGCCTACAGAATGCTGTATCCTGCAAAATTACAAGTGGTGACAGAGGGCAAGGTGCAGTTCTTTACGTCTCCAGAGAATATATATATGATGATGTTACCCCGAGTGAAAAGATACCCAACATGGCATGCTTTAAAATAGCTGACACTTATGTAACAAACTAGGGCATATTAAATTATCCATAGGTGACACTTTAAAAGCCTTTACAGGTTACCAGTTTAGAGTTAAACAGGAGGTGATACCTTTCATGTATGGTTCAATCATCGTTTACATATGCATGCGGACATACGTTCGCATTTGCGCATGAGCATGGGAGAGCCTTATTTTTTTTATGTTATTATTTATTTTATTTACATTTATTTTTTACAGTGTCCCCTAATTTATTACTTTTTTTGGTCAACTTTGGTGCTATTAGACCACTGATCTCTCAGTAAACAATAAAATTGAATTTGGAAGTGACAAAATGCTTGTCGCTTTTGGCTTCATTTGTCACAGGGAAGGGAATGTTCCTTTTCCTCCTCTGTACTCAGCTGGCCAGACATTTTGCAGTGTTCCCAGGCTCCCTGATGGTACAGGATAGCCTGGAAAAGTGTGTGTATGTGTGTGTGGGGGGGGGGTGTCGCCCCCTCCCATGCCCTGCAAAAGTGATTGTGTGTCTACAGCCGCTCAATCACTTTTACTGTAAAGCCCATCGCCAGCTGTAAAAACTGATATCAGGATTAAGGCTGCTGCAATGATCTGGGTATAACCACTTTAACCTGAAGCTGTATATATGCGGGCTGGAAGTTATAAAAGAAAAAGCTGTTAAGTTTCCACAGTTTTTAACTTAACTGCTTGAGGCCCGCGCTATAGCTATAGCCAAATGACGGCTTCGGCACGGACCTGAAAATCCGGGAGGTCGTCAATAGACGGCCTCCCCTTTGCGCACTGCAGGGGCGCACGCTGTGATCACCTGAGTCACTGAGACTCGGGCGATCACCGATCCGAGTAAGGGGCCAATCCCGACCCCTTACCACGTGATCAGCTGTCAGCCAATGACAGCTTGATCATGTGATGCAAACAAAGAATCGGTAATCGTTTTTTTTTTTCTCCTCATGCTGACAGCGTGAGGAGGAAAAAAAGCTGATAACCGGCTCTTTCACAAGGGACATCGGCCAGATGCCACTGCCAGTGCCAGCCATTGTGAATAGAATTGCTCCCTGCCAGTGCCCACAGTGCCCCTATCAATGCCCACAAGTGCCCCCTATCAATGCCCACAAGTGCCGCCAATCAGTGCCCCATGAGTGTCACCTAGCAATGCTGCCTATCAGTGTAACCTACCAGTGCCCATCACTGGCACCCATCAGTGCCCATCACTGCCACCTATCAGTGCCACCTATCAATGCCACCTATTAGTGCCACTTCTCAGTGCCCACCAGTGCCACCTATCAATGCTCTTCAGTGCCACACATCAGTGCTGCCTTATCGGTGCCCACCAGTGCCGCCTTATCGGTGCCCACCAGTGCCGCCCATCGGTGCCCATCAGTGCAGCCCATCAGTGCCCATCAGTGCAGCCTCATCAGCGTACATCAATGAAGGAGAAAAATTACCTGTTTACAAAATTGTATAACAAAATATAAAAAAATATATATATATTTTTTTTAAATCAGTCTTTTTATTTTTTTCTAACAAAAAATAAAAGCCGCAGAGGTGATCAAATACCACCAAAAGAAAGCTCTATTAGTGGGGGAAAAAAAATGATAAAAATTTCATTTGGGTACAGCATTGTATGACCGCGCAATTGTCATTCAAAGTACATCAGCGCTGAAAATTGGTCTGGGCAGGAGGGGGGTTTAAGTGCCCAGTAAGCAAGTGGTTAAAGAAGATTCATGTAAGTTTGTATATACTATACCAAGCTGATGCCCCTGGAAGCTGAAAATCACTGAAATAGACACTGCCATTCCAGTGATCTCCACTTGTTTCTGGTTCCTGTGCTGAGTGGCTGGCTTGATTTGTTGTAAACACAGGAGGTTGACCACTCAGCACAGCACCAATCAGAGAATGCTTTGCGTTTTTTTAATGAATGCAAACCATTGTCTGATTGAACCAGTTGTAAAGGTGGGGTAATGGCAGGATGGTCAGACCTGTCATTGCATAGATCTTTGATATAAACTCTTTATAAACAAGAACAATAATATTATCTTTCATGCATTCAAGACAAGCTAAAATACACTCAATGGCCAATTTATTAGGTACACCTATTCAAATGCTTGGTAACACAAATTGCTATTCAGCCAATCACATGGCAGCAACTCAATGTATTTAGGCATCTAGACGTGGTGGAGACGACTTGCTGAAGTTCAAACCGAGCATCAGAATGGGGAAAAAAAAATACTTTGAACGTGGCATGGCTGTTGGTGCCAGGCAGGCTGGTCTGAGTATTTCCAAAACTGCTGATCTACTGGGATTTTTACGCACAACCATCTCTAGGGTTTACAGAGAATAAAACGAAAAAGACAAAATATCCAGTGAGCAGCAGTTGTGTGGACGAAAATGCCTTGTTGATGTCAGAGGAGAATGGGCAGAATTGTTTCAGTTGATAGAAAGGCAACAGTAACTCAAATAACCACTCGTTACCACCAAGGTATGCAGAATACCATCTCTGAAAGCACAACACATCGAACCTTGAAGCAGATGGGCTGCAGCAGCAGAAGACCACACTGGGTGCCACTCCTGTCAGCTAAGAACAGGAAACTGAGACTACAATTCACACAGGCTCACCAAACAATAGAAGACTGGAAAACCATTGCCTGGTCTGATGAGTTTAAATAACAGCTGCGACATTCAGATGGTAGGGTCAGAATTTGGCATAAACATGAAAGCAAGGATCCATCCTGCCTTGTATAAACGAGTCAGGCTGTCTTCTTGTTAAAAAAAAAAAAAACGAGTCAGGTAGTGGTGGTGATGCAACGGTGTGGGGGATATTTTCTTGGCACACTTTGGGCCTTTTAGTACAAATTAAGCATTGTTTAACCACTTACGGACCGCCCGCCGCAGGAATACGTTGGTACTTTGAAGAGGAATACCGTCGTTATGGTAGAAGCTAGCTACCATAACCTCTGTATCCTCTTCTTCAGCAGACTGTCCTCTTTCAGATAAAAGTGGTCTCTGTGGCGGATATGCAGCGAGATCACTTTTATTGGCGGCGGGAGGGGCTCCCACCGCTCTCCGTCACTTACCGGAGCCGTCGGTAGCGGCGGAGTCGATCGGGTCTGTTCCCTGCCTGGGTATGGAGACGAGTGAGGGGAAGATGGCCCCCACCCGTCTCCATATCATTGCAGGGCAGAAGCGACATCAGAACATCACTTCCGCCCAATGCCCTTTTTCTTTTTTTTATTAAATTATTTTTATTGAGTTTTTATACAAATATAAAACCTTACATACTTTTGCAAAAACAAATATACAAATCATTCAAAAAACACAAGACATTCAAAAATACACAAGAATGGATCTATCCTATAGCATATACTCCTTTTAAATTTTCCAAGGTTATCTGAAAAAATGAAGAATGGGACTACTCCCCCATCTCCCCCCCCCCCCCTGCCCTCCCAAACACCCACCCCCGAGAAATAAAAAAGTGAACCTCCTAACTCCCTACTATATTATAGAAAACTCTTGAAAATGTTTCCTTTTGTGTGAATGTTATGGCCATCAGTGTAAATACATCTGTGACCCTCTCATACCCATTTTATTTTTTGTGAGGAGGAGAGAAAGTCTCATCCCTCTACCCCCATTACAATCCCAGCAAAAAAATAATTCAGTTTTTAACATCCCCACCAATCTTAAAGGGACTTTTTTAAATTTATTTTTATTGCATTTTGGTCTGAATATGGGATCTGAGGTCTTTTTGACCCCAGATCTCATATTTAAGTGGACCTGTCATGCTTTTTTCTATTACAAGGGATTTTTACATTCCTTGTAATCGGAATAAAAGTGACCCAATTTTTTATTTTTTTTCAACTGTTGAAATAAAAAAATGCCCTGTCCCAATGAGCTCGCGTGCAGAAGCGAACGCATACGTGAGCAGCGCCTGCATATTAAAACGGTGTTCAAACCACACATGTGAGGTATCGCCAGGATCGATAGAGCGAGAGCAATAATTCTAGCCCTAGACCTCCTCTGTAACTCAAAACATGCAACCTGTAGAATTTTTTAAACGTCGCCTAAGGAGATTTTTAAGGGTAAAAGTTTGTCGCCATACCACGAGCGGGCGCAACTTTGAAGCGTGACAGGTTGGGTATCAATTTACTCGGCGTAACATTATCTTTCACAATATAATAAAGAAATTGGGCTAACTTTACTGTTGTCTTATTTTTTCATTCAAAAAAGTTTTTTTTTTCCAAAAAGTGTGCTTGTAGGACCGCTGCGCAAATACTGTGTGACAAAAAGTATTGCAATGACTGCCATTTTATTCTCTGGGGTGTTAGAAAAAAATATATATAATATTTGGGGGTTCTCAGTAATCACCAAATCTCAAAGAGAGGCTCGGACCTTAAGTGGTTAAACGTCACGGCTGACCATGTCCATCCCTTTATGACTACAGTGCACCCATCTTCTGATAGCTACTTCCAGCAGGACAATGCACCATGTGACAAAGCTCAAATCATCTCAAACTGGTTTCTTGAACATGACAATGACTTCACTGAACTCTAATGGCCTCCAGAATCACTAAACTCCAATCCAATAGAGCACCTTTGGGATGTGTTGGAATAGGAGATTCATATTAGCTGACTAATCTGCAGCAACTACATGATGCCATCATGTCAATATGGACCAAAATCTCTGAGGAATGTTTCCAACACTTTTTTGAATCTATGCCACGAAGAAATAAGACAGTTCTGAAGGCAAAAGGGGTCCAACAAATATACTAGGAAGGTGTACCTAATAAAGTCCGGTGAGTATATTTTCTTGCAGCTAGCCAACATAGACACACCAACACTGGACCCCTGATGCAGCCATACACGGGTCAATTTCCAAATGAATTTTCTTTTGAAAAAGAGAAAGTTTGTGCGATTTGTGATCCGATGGCACAAACATTGATTTCGAAATTTGACCAACCAAGCCTTCAATTTTACCCCATGTTGCTACAGAAAAGAATGGCTGGGGATCTTCTTTTATTTCCTGGTCACAGCTCCATGCACATTTATTTTTCAATTATATTTATTGCATGATTCTCCTATCATTGATTAGAAACGTGTTTGTTTTTCAAAAAATTTCCAACATGCCCGATCACTGAAATTCAATGGCCGCACGAAAATCAGGTGTTACTTTGGTCTACTAATGGTGCGAAATTCATAGTTACGATTTTCGAACGAAAATTATTTCAGACATCGACCCATGTATGGCCGGCTTTAGTATAACACATTTCCCTTTAATCCCTCAGAGACTACGTTACCCAGCAGACAATGGGACACCCAGGGTGCTTTGCTCCACACAGACTCCTGGGGGTGGGGTTTATAAAGGAGAGGCGGAGCCCATTCTTTCTCTTTGGAACACCGCCCTGCTTGCAAGAGGATCCCTGTGTGAACCTGCTGCTGGTGCAAGGCCTGAAGCCTGGGCCTTGCACATTTCCAAAGAGCCTTCCACTTCACTGCGGAGCCTGTGGGGCACCTGATTCTACTGCTCTCTCGCTGCTATCCGGAGGACTGAAGACCCCGCTATCGTAGACCCTGTGTATCAAGACACAGCGGTGGAAGTATCGGACAAGGACTTAGTCCGGTTTGGTGAGAGAGCACCTGCTCAAAGCTATAGCACAAGTACTCTTTAGGCCCATTAACTGTTTCTGGCCTTTATTAGTGATTTCAATTACCCATGCAGGAGACTTTTTTTGCAGAACTGAGTTTGTTAGTCTCCTGGGAGTTACTAACGTGATAAGCCAGTTCCCTTTGGATTACAAATATCGTTCCTGATGTGCACCACCGAGTTTGCATGCGAAGATTCTTGTCATTAAGACTGTGCCCTAAAAATAGTCAGGCCTGACTGGGTAGCATAGGACTTTGCTGAGCGCCATATTGCTCACGAGGGAGGATAGCTGCAGCGGGGTTTATTATTTGGTGTATAACAGTCTTGAACACCTTACAGTATTGCTAAGTGTTACATCATTGCAGGGCTCTGCATGTGTTATTGTATGCTGTGCTTTTATCATACCTTTATTTACAGTAAAAGCCTTATAGTTAAGTATATTGGTTATCTGTGTCAATTACTGTGCTGCTTTATTACTGTGTGCCTTATTGTGGTATTGTGTCATAGAGAATTACAGAGGGATTGTGCTTTCATCATCCCCTAGACTAACTGTGCCACGAGAGGCTAGAGTAGATTGCCGGGGGTTGACAGTGCCAGTGTACAGGGCCCGAAACAATACCAGCGGCCCTCTTAACTGGGGGTAGCGCTATACGTGGGGGCTCGGGTCCGGGATTCCTGTATACTGCACGCTGCAATCAAGCCAGTCAGAAGCACCAGAATGGACCCTGCTGCCGTAGCCCGGTGGTGCAGGGATGAAGGCATCCTACCCGGGAATGGCCTGGTGGTTGAAATCCAGAGAGAGGCCTGGGTAGAGGAGCAGCTAACTCCAGTCTTGAGAGCATTGTCCACGGACAGGAAGCCATGGGTGATTGACATGAAGACAGATACTGTAAATCCCTACACCTATGCATTGTGTCAGTGGAGGAACGGAATCTCTGACTCTTTCAAGGGTGCCAGCATAAAAACTACAAACCAAGTAGAACTCCTCCTGATACACCCAGCAGAGAATAAAGATGGCCCCACATCCACTACTTCAGGAGGCCCCAGCACAGGAGGAAGTGCCCAACAACAGGGTCCCGGTTCACCACCAATGACCACCCTTAGCTCAGAATTATGCGCTGTAATGGGGGAGATTGTGGCCAAGTGTAAAAAGGACCCTCCAGACTACCTGATGTCAGGATACAGGAAACTCAGGACTTTTTCTGGGAAGAAACCTGTACCTTCAGTGGAGGATGGATTTGAAGAGTGGCTAGATGGCGCCACTCAGGCCCTAGAAGAATGGGAGGTGCCAGAACAACAAAAAAAACAAAGGATTGTGGAAAGCTTTAAGGGGCCTGCTCTGGAGGCCATTATGTAACCTCAAGTTAAGCAAGAGGGACTGCAATGCACAGGATTATCTGGATATTCTGCAGAATGTGTTCGGCGGGACGGAAAAGGTCACTGAACTCACTTACCAGCTGAAGCATTGCTACCAAAAGGAGGGAGAGAAGCTGTCAGAATTCATAAGACGTCTGGATAAGATCCTGCATCAGATCCTACTGAAGAAAGGGATCGATCCAAGAAAAGTGGATGAGGCCCGTGCCCAGCAGGTGTTGAGGGGAGCTCAACCCTTGGACCCCATCGCATTAATGCTACGCACCCGGCAGGACGGGAGCAGCCTGGAATACCCTGACTTGATCCGGATAGTCAGGGAGGAGGAGGCCATGTTGGAAGACAAAAGGAGGAGTCAACACACCGAACCAACTGCCCGAGTCAGAATGTTAAGTGCAGAAGGAGGTGATTCAGAAGTTGAACTCCTAAAGACCCAGGTGTCACAACTAGTAGAAATGGTATCCATGCTGACTAGCCAGGCCTCTGTGCTACACAATAGGAACACATCAGAGGAACAAAAAAAACCTCCTAGCTCCAATACGGAACTAGTACAGAAGCCTAAGAGATTGATAACATGCTTCAAATGTGGGGGAATCGGGCATGTTAGAGCAGTGTGTCCGAACCCAGATGAAGTTGCATCCAGATACAGCAAGCCGGCGGAAAACTTCAGAGGGCCCCGGTGAAGGAGTCAGCTGGGTGCCCGCTATTCACAGAAAGCTCCACTAAGATCCAGAAAGAGGAAAAAGTAAAGAGCAAGGGAAACAGAGCCCCTCTCAAACCACTCAATACCCCCTGTCAGGAGTTAAAGTCTAACAATCTGCAGGGAATCAATGCATACCAGGCCCAAAAGAGGCTGCGATCCAGAGACAAATGGACAAAGAAGAAAACCGCCAAGGGAAAACCTCAGAGTCAGAAGAAGAAGCCGCCTCAGGAGAGCTTTCCGGATAAGCTGGTGGGACCCTCTCCACTAGTCCCTATTCAAGTGGAGGGAGTTTACACCAGAGCCATCCTAGACACGGGAGCCCAAGTGACACTCTTGTATAGAGACTTTTACCAGAGACACTTGAACCACATACCTCTACAGAAGCTTGACGACCTCGAGATATGGGGAATTGGTACTCAGAGCTTCCCTTACGATAGCTACGTCTCAATCAGGCTGGCATTCGATCCCTCTGTAACGGGAAAAGCGGAAGTTTTCGACACTTTGGCAGTAGTTTGTCCTCGCCCACCAGGAGCCAATAGAAGTTCCCTAATTATAGGAACCAACACTGACTTGGTCAGGAGACTACTGGCCCCCATAGTGCAAGAACAAGGTGCTTCGGTTGCCAGGATCCACCCCATGCTACAACAGGTTTACCGAAAGTTGGTCCTGGAGCAGAAGGCCCCAGAAGAGGGGGTGGGAAAAGTCTGGAGATTATCCAAGAAGGAGAAGGTGCTGCAACCTGGTGAAATGACCTGTCTGCAGGCTACTGTCAAACTCTCCTGGGAGCAGCCTGGCCCCTTTGTGGTCTTGGAGCAAGATCTGTTGGATACACACCCAGGGCTGGAGGTGATTCCCGAAGTGGTCCCGTTGAGGGCATTGGAGAAATCGAGGGGCCAGGTTCCAGTGAGTATCAGGAATGTCACTGACTCCCCTATGAAGATTCTACTGGGGAAATTGAACCCTGCCACCCCAGTGGGCCTGTCCGATCTAAGGAGACCAGGAGGAGGAGAATCCCCTTTGGAGGAACTCTGTCTGGAAAACACCAACCTACCACCAGTGTGGAAGGAGAGAGCCAGGGCTCAACTAACAAAATGGAGAAAAATATTTTCAGAAAATGAGTTTGACGTGGGGTGTGCAAGGAGTGCCACTCATAGGATCCGTCTGCAGGAAGACAAACCCTTTTGCGAAAGGGTCCGGCGAGTTCCTCTCACTGATCTGGAAGACCTGCGTGAGCAGTTGGCCGAGTTGAAGAGAACTGGAGTGATTAAAGAGTCCAGGAGCCCGTATGCCTCCCTTATTGTAGTAGTCAGGAATAAAAATGGATCATTAAGACTGTGCATAGACTACAGGACTCTCAATAGGAGGACCATACCCGATCAGTACACCACTCCCAGGATTGAGGATGCCCTGCAGAGTCTGTCAGGAGCCAAGTGGTTCAGCGTCATGGACCTGAAGAGTGGGTACTACCAAATCCCAATGCATCCTGAAGACAGGGAGAAAACAGCTTTCATCACCCCGATAGGTTTTTATGAGTTCAACAAGATGCCCCAAGGCCTGTCGGGGGCCCCTGCCACTTTCCAGAGGCTGATGGAGAAGATGGTGGGGGACATGCACCCTATTGAAGTCCTGGTGTACTTAGACGACATCATTGTCTTTGGAAGGACTCTAGAGGAGCATGAAGAAAGGCTGGAGAAAGTTTTGAAAAGACTCAGTGAAGAGGGACTCAAACTCTCCAGAGAAAAGTTTCAGTTCTACCAGTCTTCAGTACACTATCTAGGACACATAGTGTCTGAAGAGGGAGTGTCTACCGATCCTGACAAGCTTGAAGCCATTACCTCCTGGCCTCGCCCAACCGCCGTGACTGAACTCAGATCCTTCCTCGGGTTTTGCTCCTACTACCGTCGATTCGTGGAAGGATTTGCAAAAATAGCCAAACCTCTGAATGAGTTGCTGAAGACAGAGGGAGAGGAAGATGAGACTGGCCCCAGAAAGCCGGGAGAGTCCGTGGAAGGCCAGTGGACAGCGAGATGTGAAGAAGCCTTCAAAATGCTAAAGAAGAGTCTGACCACTGCCCCGGTATTGGCCTATGCTGACACCAAGAAACCGTATGAACTGCATGTGGATGCCAGCCATGATGGCCTGGGAGGTGTGCTGTACTAAGAATATGAAGGACAGCTAAGGCCAGTTGCCTATGTCAGCAGAAGTCTAACACCAGCGGAGAAGAATTACCCCACCCACAAGTTAGAGTTCCTGGCCCTAAAGTGGGCAGTTGTGGATAAGCTCAGAGACTACTTGTATGGGGCTGAATTCACTGTAAAGACTGATAATAACCCACTTGCCTATCTCTTCACCGCAGCCAACTTCGATGCCACCGGCCACCGTTGGTTGGCAGCCCTTTCCGGCTTCAACTTCAGCCTGAAGTATTGGCCTGGAGCGGGGAACCGAGATGCTGATGCGTTGTCAAGAAGGTCTCATGCTCCCACTTGCCACATTGAAGATTGGACCCAAGTGACTCTGGATGGAGTGAGGGCCCTATGTCGAGGGGCACAGCTTTAAGTTAGTGGCGGATCCAGGGCCGAAGAAGTCAGAGTCTCTGTGGTGGGAGTACCCAAGTACTATTGTGATGTGGCCCAGATTGGCGAAGATGACTTGCCGAAGCTATCCAAGAAGGACCTCAGAAGGGATCAGTTGGAAGACCCCTGGGGAGATTAGCTTTGGAAGTTCTGGAGGATCAGGATCCGGATAGGCTCCTACATGACCCCTCAAAGGAGGCCTGATCCATCCACAAAGAATGGGACAAGTTACAGGTGCATCAAGGGGTGGTCTACCGAAGGGGCCCCTCTGATGACCTGGAAGATAAGTGGCAGCTGTTCTTGCCAGAAAAGCAAGGAAAACTGTCTTGGCTGCTCTGCATGATAATCATGGCCACTTAGGGGCTGAACGAACCTTTCAACTAGTGAGGAGTATGTTCTATTGGCCCTGCATGCGGGCTGAAGTGGAGGAGTACTGTCACTTATGTGCTCGCTGCATACAAAGGAAGACACTGCCACGTCAAGCTGCCCCAATGGGCCATCTAGAAAGTCAGGGACCCTTGGACTTGGTATGCATTGACTTCCTTTGTCTAGAACCTGACCTGAGTGGACATGGAAATGTTCTGGTGGTAACTGACCATTTCACTCGTTACGCCAAGGCTTTTCCAACCAAGGTCCAGAAGGCCTCCACCGTTGCTAAAATCTTGGTGGAAAAGTACTTTGTCCATTATGAATTACCTCAATGCCTCCACTCAGACCAAGGAAGGGATTTCGAGAGTCGATTAATCAAGAAGTTGCTGGATTCTTTAGGCATAAAGAAGACTCACACTACTCCCTACCACCCTCAGGGGGATGCCCTTATTGTGGTATTGTGTCATAGAGAATTACAGAGGGATTGTGCTTTCATCATCCCCTAGACTAACTGTGCCACGAGAGGCTAGAGTAGATTGCCGGGGGTTGACAGTGCAGTGTACAGGGCCCGAAACAATACCAGCGGCCTTAACTGGGGGTAGCGCTATATATGTAAGGAATATTTTTTGGCACCTGAAAAGTCCTATAAGCCTAGTTTTCAGTTTAAAATGGTTCTAAAGTCTAAACATTTTTTAGCCTAATACATTCCTTAGATTTCTGTTGCTCATACATCCATAATGTAGGCACTCTAGTATAGGAGGTGTGTTATTGGCCATAAATACAGTGAAGAAAGCTTCAAAATAGAAAGCTATTATATTTTATGTTTTTTGGTGTAATACTGCTTTAACCCAGAGTTCAGCCTTACATATTAGCAGTTTATTGATGGTTTTTAACAGTGTCAAGAAAATGATTACCCCCAGGAATTGGAAATGTTCTCACATAGCTAAATATGTTATCCAACATTTCATATTCCTGATATGTGCCTGTTGTACCATTTTCTTGTGTTAAAAAGTGTCCTGTTCTTTTTGCATTGCATGAAAGTACAGCATAGTCAGTTTTCTGTCTGTGTTTTCTGTCTGTGTTGGAAACTCAGTCTGCTTTCCTCCAATGATTAGACTTGTACTGATTCACTTCCTCCTGCACAGCTATTCACTGAGAAGACCAGTGTACTGCTATTTTCCCTCCCCCATCTCAATGAGCTCTTTAGCCTTTCACGCAGGGAATCTGTTTGCTGATCCCCACTGAGCAGGCGGATAGCTGGTCTGTATCCACTCCACGTATGCAGAGCGGAAACCGGCGCATCCTGCTCTCCTATATGGCCAGTCGGATGTAAACAGACCCCCTGTCTGTTTACATTCGGACTTCCATCCAATCCGCTACATGGATGGGGGACGGATCCCCATCTGTTTGTTTTTATTGGATTGGATGTCGGCGGATGTAAACTGACCCTTATCTGTTTACACCCGCCGCACAATAGAAGATAATGGAGGGTCCAATCGGTCCTCTCATGTGAAATGGGCCTTATGCAGCGAAGAGCAGAGGGTATGTGATCACTTACACAGTATTGCACAGTAGTATGAGTATGCTGCTGTTAACTTTCCACTAACAAGCTAATGTGCACAAGACTATATTGCTCAAATGCATATCAGTCTAAATAGAGGTCACAGAGAATGAAACCCAAAAGCAAACATTTATTATATTGCGGCTTAACAATTTTTAGATGCAATGGCTGCATTCGTTTTCTTTTCTAGGATCTCTTTCTGTTATGTTCATCTGGTGATCCAGCTAGTAAGTATGTTTTTCTATAGAACAAGTTCTCCAGCATGTATCCGTTACAGAGATGAGGCAAACAATTCAACACTAAAAGGGGTGCTTACAATTTTATTTATTTATGTAAAACGTTTATCCCAAAGGGGAAACAAACTGTTGTAACTGCTTATAAAGTATCAGCCAGAGTTTGGCTGCCAATGCTACTGTCCTAAGGTGTACCCTGTGCTCCTTCATCCAGAATGAGAGCACTCTAGGTGTGTTAATGGCCAGATTACCAGGTGAAAACAGAGGGACAAAAGGCTAACAAAAGAAAACTGATTTTTGGTTATGGGTTGACTGTGCTTTCTGCATTCCAAGACTAGATGAATAGAAATACTGCTTTGTCAGGTAAAAAAAGTTGCCGTACATGTGTGTCAACTTGCATATATGTTTCTTTCTGGGACTTGGTTTTAATATATCTCTAGAGAAGACCATTCAAACTGAATAGATTAGCTGTTGTTCATTAGGATGCCAATGTTGCTGGATCTGTGTTCAAATTTATCAACCAATTTACCCAATCACTTTCTTAATTAGTTCAGAAAAGGTATCATTGGAAATCCCCATCGTTAACAATTTCCCAGTTGAAAATTAGAATAAACGACATTTACCTTATGGAAAAAAATGTCATACCTGGCACAATACCATGCACCTACTGGATAAAAAATGAACCTATGGTTCACATATTCAAACTACCTTTTAGACCCAAATTAGAATCCCCTTTTCACATCCAATTCTCTTATACACGAAAATAACCCCACATTTCAAAACACTACTAAATCATTCATTTTCTATTTGTAATAGATGTCATAAATAAATAAAGGCGGTTATTCTGTCATAAATCATTATAATTATTGATTGAAAATACTGCAATTCTCTGATGTCATGACATAATGTTTGTACCATTATTTTGTACACAATAAAAAAAGTTTGTAAAGAAGGGTACACAGGGTGATTTCATTCTAAAACACTGGCGTTATGCGGTCTACTTTGACATTGGCAGCACAAAAGCCTGTTGATTAGTATAACCCTCCCACTCCCATTATGCTTCAGGTTTTTGATAGTGTCCTAGCAGAATGGACATCTTCTCTCCTAAGAGAGAAGCAAACCGATTTCCTTATTTTTTCTGCTTTCAACAAGATGAATTCTTCTTCAGTCAAAATTCTTTAGTTGCTGCAGAGCTAAATGAGCTCACATTACAGCTTTTCGTATCTGCTGATTCCGAGCATAGCCATGAAGGCTTCACCCGGACCTGCTGTTGGGGAGATGCAGGGGAGCCTGTTAAAAGTGGATGTAAACCTGATTCATGAAATTTGAGCTGTCTATCTGTAGTGTTTCCTTATCTGTCTCCAAAGCCCCAAGTCCCGTGTGTTTTTGTTCTGCTCCATTCTCCTGTTATCAGCATGATAACTTCTGAGAAGCTCTCCCAGACGGAAGATAAACGCAGCCTGGAATGTGTGTAGTGGGAGGCTGCTATAAATAGATTACCAAACAGCTTGACTTGTAAAAGCACAGCTCTGAAAGCATTTTCCTTCTTCTGCCAATGTTGAGGGGGTGGGGGGGGGACTTATTTCCTCCAATCAGCTGTCACATAGAGTATGTCAAAACGACACTCCTACTGCTGAATGAGGAAGTGAAAATTCTTCCCCAATGTAAGAATTCTACAGAATATAGCAAGATGAAGACAGCAAATATACATTTAAGACTTATGAAGCTGGATTTGTTTCATCTCTGTGTATCATCTAAGGCTGTTCACTTTGTTGGGTATATGTGAGGGTTTACATACACTTTAATGACCTGCGGGCACTGGGCTTTGCTCTGGTGCTTTCCTGACACACTATGTACTGAGTGAGTTGTCCACAGTGCAGTTTATAGGTACATAAATAAGAGATCCATTCGCCTGCATCGCGTGCTAGCACATTATGTGAAACTTACCTCCAAACGAAGCCCACGTTGTCACCGCTGAAGGCCGCATCCATCTTCGCCTGTCTTCCTTGTGGGCCATGTGCGCAGATCACGGCACAGGGCTCTGAAGAAACGCCACAAGTCGCTGTTCCTTCAGAGCGCATGCGTCAATGATGTCATCGGCGGCATATACAGTTAATATAAACGGTGCAAGTTTAGGAGATATTTACTGTACCTATACAAATTATAAAGGTACAAACAATACTTCCTCTTTAACTCTTCTAACCTGCACTGATGGCTGCATCTCCTATCCTCAGCAGATCCTGCAGGAAGGGGATGTTTGTGGCAGTGGCTTTTACATATTGATGAGCTTTACATTCTGTGAGTCTTTATTATCATTGGCTATTAAAGTTTTTCTTAATCGCTGCACTTAGATGGCGCTTCCTTTTTTCTTTAATTTCTGATTCATACAGAGCTGGCTTACTCTGAGGATGGCTGCCACTGGTGCTTAATATATTTAATGGACTTGTTTCTGGAGTATAATTATCTTTCTTTGTCTATTTTTGTATAATTCCTCAAGTTACATGTACTTTTTAACCTTTCTGCACCATTATTACTAGGGTTGTCCCGATACCACTTTTTTAAGACCGAGTACAAGTACCGATACTTTTTTTCAAGTACTCGCCGATACCGATTACCGATACTTTTTTTCAATGTCATGTGACAGTTTGAAAGATGGGGACTGATAGGTGGCACTTATGGGCACGGATCGATGGCACTTATGGGCACTGATAGGTGGCACTGATAGGTGGCATTTATGGGCACTGATAGATGGCACTTGTGGGCAGTGATAGGTGGCACTTGTGGGCAGTGATAGGTGGCACTTGTGGGCACTGATAGGTGGCACTTGTGGGCACTGATAGGTGGCACTTGTGGGCACTGAAAGGTGGCACTTGTGGGCACTGATTGCACTATCAGTGCAATCAGTGCCATCTATCAGTGACCACAAGTGCCACCTATCAGTGCACTCAGTGCCCATAAGTGCCACCTATCAGTGCAATCAGTGGCATCTACCAGTGCCACCTGATAGGTGGCACTGATAGGTAGCACTTGTGGGTACTGATAGGTGGCTGGCACTAAAATGCTGCGGGGGGTGGGGGGGGAAATGACACAGGATTTAAGAAAAAAAAAAAAACTGCTGCAACGCCCATCTTGGTACACCCTGCACTCGGCTGCAGTAAGCAACAGCAGACATCTTGTTACACCCAGCCCATATAGCTCGGGCTGGGTGTAACAAGATGTCTGCTGCTGCTTACTGCAGCCGAGTGCAGAGTGTACCAAGATGGGCGTGGGGACGTTCAGCCGCTGACGGCGACCGAATGTGACAGCACCGGTCACCGATCCTGATGCGGCTGCGCCCTGAACCCCTGCCAGCTTACCAGGTTCAACTGCAGGTGAGGGACTCGCTCTCCGCCCGCGGACTCCGTCCACCGACTGTGCCCGCCCTCTTCAGCCAGACTCCGCCCACACTTTCCTCTCCCGCCCTCCCCAGCCACTGACTCCTCCCGGCCAGACTCCGCCTGCACTCCCCCGCCCTCTCTCCTGCCCTCCCCAGCCACTGACTCCTCCCGCCCTCTCCGGCCACAAAAAAAAAAAATTTAAAAAGTATCGGGTGAAGCATCGGGAGCATTTGCGCGAGTACAAGTACTCGCGCAAATGCTTGGTATCTGTCCCGATACCGATACTAGTATCGGTATCGGGACAACCCTAATTATTACCCTTATCTGTAATGCAAATGTCTGGTGAAGTCTCCATAGAGAATATACCCACTAGTGGAGTAAAGATTGTCTGGTATGTGCATGCAAGTGCTGCATTGGCACTTACCAGTAGAGTAATTTTCTGCATGCAGTTGGCATGTGTGTCAGATCATAAGTTGGGCCTCCAACAAGGGACAGTCGTGCCACACTCCAGCCACCTACAAGTACATTTTTAATTCTCCCCATACAACCTGTAGCAGTAAAGTGGCATGTGCACCTCACTATGCCAAATAGTGGGTGTGACCAGATTACGTTAACAGTGGGAGGGTCTTATAGAACTGCATAGACTACTTGGGAACCTTCACATCAGAGTCTCCCTTTACATCAAGAGCCCCCCTCCCTTCACATCCATAGTCCCCCTCCCTTCACATCCATAGTCCCCCTTATCCCCTTTACATAAGAGATCCACCCTTACATGAAAGGTCACACAGCCATCCCCCTCTTACCTCAGTTCCCCCCTTTACATCAGTGTCTCAGCTTACATCAGTATCCCCTTTTCATCAGTGCCCCTCATTACTTTAGAGTCCCTCTTACATCAGAATACCCCCCCTTACATCAGAGTACCCTTTAATTTAATATCTCCCTTAGATCATAGTGCCTTGTGTGACAGACCGAACTGGGACAGAGGCTTTTGGAGGGGACTGCTGGGTAGCCTCTTGCCTACTAACTATAGGCCCTGGTATTTGAGGGAGCTACAAGCATTCAGAAAAACTTCCTATTATATAATGGAAGATGACATTACCACAGTCAAGGAAGCCATGACAGTCTCTGCCAACTTGAAACTTGGTGAGAAGATGGATGTGAAAAGAAAGCTTGTTAATGAGATTTGGACAGCTCTGGGTCTTCTTGAATACTAGTGCTGAACTGTCTGGTGGGCACTGACCTGAGTCACCTAGGCTTGTCTGCATCTTTGAGGCATGATAGGAGCGGTAAAAATACCACTCCTATAGCGCCCCTGCCCATTGAAATCAATGGGGTAGCGCCTCCAAAACACCACAAAGAGTTAAAATCACCCCGCTAGCGCCCGCAAATCGCGGCAAAAACGACGGTATAGCGCCGCTATACCGCCAGCGCATCCAGCGCTTCAGTGTGAAAGTCGCCTTACTGTTTGGAGCAGGGCTTTGCGTGGATCTGAACTATAAGCAAGAAAAAACACCTGTGCCTATTTTAAACAATAATTATTGGTGAATGCAGCTGTTGTCTATTAACCACTTAACAACCACCTGCCGACAAATAACGTCGACAAGGTGGTTGCTTAACTCTGGGAGGACGTTATATAACGTTCTCCCAGAATCGCGCTCCCGCGCGCCCCCTGGGGCGCGCACACGGGAAACTCCGTGACCGCCGGGTCCAGAGGACCCGGCGGATCACGAATCGCGGTAAATCGCCGCTGATAGCGGCCGTTTACCACGTGATCGCTCCGTCAAATGACGGAGCAATCACTTGTGAACAGACCGGCGTCATTTGATGACGCCGGTTCCTCCCTCCCCTCTCTGTACCGATCGGTACAGTGTGAGAGGGGAGGGGGAGGGAGCGGATGGCAGCAGCAGCACTGTGGGCTGGATCTGTGACAATTGCAGTCACAGATCCAGCCATCCATCCATCCCTGCTCAGCCATCCCTGTGCTATACCCTGCCAATACTCTGCAATACACCCTGCCAATACTCTGCAAAATACCCTGGTGCAATACTCTGCAAAATACCCTGGTGCAATACTCTGCAATACCCTGGTGCAATACTCTGCAATACCCTGGTGCAATACTCTGCAATACCCTGGTGCAATACTCTGCAATACCCTGCAATACCCTGCGAAATACTCTGCAATACCCTGCGAAATACTCTGCAATACCCTGGTGCAATACTCTGCAATACCCTGGTGCAATACTCTGCAATACCCTGGTGCAATACTCTGCAATACCCTGGTGCAATACTCTGCAATACTCTGCAATACCCTGCACAATACTCTGCAATACCCTGCAAAATACTCTGCAATACCCTGCAAAATACTCTGCAATACCCTGCAAAATACTCTGCAATACCCTGCAAAATACTCTGCAATACCCTGCGCAATACCCTGCAAAATACTCTGCAATACCCTGCACAATACCCTGCACAATACTCTGCAATACCCTGCACAATACTCTGCAATACCCTCCACAATACTCTGCAATACCCTCCACAATACTCTGCAATACCCTCCACAATACTCTGCAATACCCTCCACAATACCCTGTGCAATACCCTCCACAATACCCTGTGCAATACCCGTGCAATACCCTGCCATACACCGCAATACCCTGCCATACACCGCAATACCCTGCCATACACCGCAATACCCTGCCATAGTCCGCAATACTCCGCAATGCCCTGCAATACTCCGCAATACCCGGCAATACTCCGCAATACCCGGCAATACTCCGCAATGCCCAGCAATACTCCGCAATGCCCGGCAATACTCTTCAATAACCACTTCCCGCCCTCCGGCCGTCATATGACGTCCTTGACTTTGTACGGGGATATCTGAATGATGGGAGCAGCTACAGGCATCATTCAGATATCAGCTTTTTCAGCCGGCGATTCCCTACACCATAAGAACAATCATAGCGGCTGTTCCGCCGCTTGATCATTCTTACGGGAGGCGAGAGGGGATGTCCCCCCCCCCGCCGCCCTCCGGTGCTTCTACCGACTCACCGCTACGATCAAAGCCAGGATTGTTGTTTTTTTTTTTTTTTTTTTCAGGCTTCCCAGCCTAGAGGTGAGATGTGGGGTCTTATTGACACCCCCCCCCCATATCTCACTGTAAAGAGGACCTGTCATGCCATATTCCTATTACAAGGGATGTTTACGTTCCTTGTAATAGGTATAAAAGTGATCAAAAAAATGTTTAGGGCGGAAAAACATGTCAAACTAAAATAAATAAAGTAAAATGAAGAATAAAATGTTTTTTTTTTTTTTTAAAGCGCCCCTGTCCCCGTGAGGTCGCATACAGAAGCGAACGCATACGTAAGTCCCGCCCACATATGAAAACGGTTTTCAAACCACACATGTGAGGTATCTCTGCGAACGTTAGAGCGAGAGCAATCATTTTGGCCCTAGACCTCCTCTGTAACTCAAAACATGTAACCAGTAAAAATATATAAAGCGTCGCCTATGGGGATTTTTTAAGTAGCGAAGTTTGGCGCCATTCCACGAGTGTGTGCAATTTTTAAGGGCGACATGTTAGGTATCTATTTACTCGGCGTAACTTCATCTTTCACATTATGCAAAAACATTGGGCTAACTTTACTGTTTTTTTTTTTTTTTAAGCACAAAACATTTTTTTTCCATAAAAAACGCGTTAAAAAAATTGCTGTGCAAATATCGTGCGAGATAAAAAGTTGCAACAACCACCATTATATTCTCTAAGGTCTTTGCTAAATAAACATATATAATGTTTTGGGGTTCTATGTAATTTTCTAGCAAACAAATTATGATTTTTACATGTAGGAGAGAAATGTCAGAATTGGCCTGGGTGCTCCAGAACGCCTGAAGGTGCTCCCTGCATGTTGGGCCTCTGTATGTGGCCACGCTGTGTAAAAGTCTCACACATGTGGTATCGCCATACTCGGGAGTAATAGCAGAATGTGTTTTGGGGTGTAATTTGTGGAATGCATATGCTGTGTGTGAGAAATAACCTGCTAATATGACAATTTTGTGAAAAAAAAAAAAGAGAAAAAAAAAATCTTGATTTTGCAAAGAATTGTGGGAAAAAATGACAACTTCAAAAAACTCACAATGCCTCTTTCTGAATACCTTGGAATGTCTTCTTTCCAAAAAGGGGTCATTTGGGGGGTATTTGTACTTTTCTGGCATGTTAGGGTCTCAAGAAATGAGATCGGCCGTCAGTACTTCAGGTGTGATCAATTTTCAGATATTGGCACCATAGCTTGTGGACTCTATAACTTTCACAAAGACCAAATAATATACACCAATTTGTACTTATTTTTACCAAAGATATGTAGCAGTATAAATTTTGGCCAAAATTTATGAAGAAAAAATAGTAATTTGCAAAATTTTATAACAGAAACGAAAAAAAAATCATTTTTTTACAAAATTTTCAGTCTTTTTTCTCTTATAGCGCAAAAAATAAAAAACCCAACAGTGATTAAATACCACCAAAAGAAAGCTCTATTTGTGTGAAAAAAAGGACAAAAATTTCATATGGGTACAGTGTTGTATGACTGAGTAATTGTCATTCAAAATGTGAGAGCACCGAAAGCTGAAAATTGGTCTGGTTATTAAGGGGGTTTAAGTGCCCAGTGGTCAAGTGGTTAATCCAAATAGAAGATTTTAACCAATGTGAGATAGCTTGCTATAACGTATAAAAATCAAACACGTGCCTTAATAAATCCCAAATCCCAACCTGTAAATGCCAATATAGGTGTAAATATAAGTACATTTAATACACAATACTGCAACGTTCTTTAAGTTAAAATGGTGCAAAAAGTCCTTGATTGTGCAATCTGGGGTGCTTGAATGCCTTGTTTCCAGGGTATCCCCTGTTGTAGATATTTCACCTTGTGCTAAATGTTTGTACACCCCACTCACTTGATTACTCCCTTACTGTACAGCAAGGGAAGTCTAAAGGCTTGTAGATCTTTAGGGAGACCTGTCCTGGTGTTCCTGATGGTTTCCTGGTGCAGATTCTTACGCCTCCTCTGTATGGTCCCAGTGTTGCTCTAAAGGGTTTAATGGGCAGGCAGTATAATAAAGGTAAAAATTATAACGCAGAGGGAGCCTCTCCTAATATAAAATCCTTTTGGATATATTTATTAAAATAAGATTAAAAATGCACCACTTATTGCAATCATTGTGAATACACTGTAAAATACGGGCCACTATTACATTCAAAAGACATGCGTTCCACTTGTTAAGCCAGATCTCTGTGAGTGAATGGCGTGGCTGCGCAGCTCACCTGCACAGCCGTGGAAAATGTTAACCTTAATCTACACCTTAACCGCCTCTGGAACTCTTTCCTCACAAACCTCACTCCGCAGGATTAAGTTGGAGAGCATTCACACATGATATAGTGAAGACCTAGTCAAACGTATAAACATAATTACTTTGTGAAACACTTCATACACATGTCTACATTTATTTGTCAAGTACTGTGGTCTTGATTAAATATGAAAATTGATAAATGAGGGAACATTACCCAGATGATAACAGTTCAGTTTTCTTATGTAAGGTCTCTGTTTCCTTCCACGTGTCTAACGAGAACTTTATCTTACAGACACTATCACTTGTCAGTAGGCGGCCAAAATGTTTTTAGTGGTGGCAGCAAAACAAAAACAGATGTCTCCCTATACAAGCAGTTCTGTGTGCTACATGCTAGATGAAAACACTTTGAAAAGTGTCCAGCGTCTTCAGAACATATGTACTTCGGATGCCAGAAAGGCCTAAACAGTAAAATTGTCGCATTCAGTCTCTTGTTTCTAGGATTTCAGGTGTTCTAAAGTAATGATTGCAAGAAATGTTAATAAAATCATCATTATAGGCTTATAAATATTTTCATGTTTTATGAAAAAACTTGTTCCAAATAACAGATCAAATTGCAAAGGTGAAACTCCCCCAGAATCCTCATAGTTATCTACTTTTTCTATTACCATGTTTATTCCATAAATGCAGACAAAATAATCAGAGCAGTATAGCCAAAATGTATACAAGTGAGAAGTATTGTTAGTCCAGTGCAGAATGTAAAACCTAAATGTAATTTGAGTCAGGATTTTCTCAGGCCGGTCATAAAACAGAGTGAAATTGTTTCACAGTACAAATGATTTTGGAGCAGTTATGCAATTTCACTGGAGAGACAGCTGTAGGAGAATTGGCTGCTGCAGAATATCTCAGGAGGCCAACACTGTGTTTGTAGTAGATCTGATGGTGTAATTAGAAAATGGACATAGATATTTTATTGTTTGCCACAATAATAATTACTGTGGCAAATGAGCCCCGAACACATTAATGATTTTCTATGTGATGTTGCAAAATCAAGAATTGCAGCTGCTTTTCTGTTACTGGTCATGATCATGGCAATAAATGTAAGTCCTTATGACCAGCCAGGGAATGTGTAGAGCTGCACAACTGACGGAGCCGCTGTGCAATTGTTTAAACGTCACTACAACCATCTTGCAGGAAATATTGACTTATTTTTGTTGCAAAATCTTTTATCACCCAAGATCGTAGCTATAGTTTTCATTTGTGCAGTAGCAGGAGTGAGAAGCGACCTTGTAGCTGATGCCTCAGTTACCTCTCTCAGATCTGAGTGTTTTGACAATAAAAATCTGATCTTTTTATAACTTAATCTTTGCCATTTTCTTTTACATTTATGCCACTGTGCAGTCTTGTACAGCCGATCGCAGGTTCCCCATTATGTGCTTTAATATTTTCAGGTAGAGTCATGGATCATTTTGGTTTTGTATCCTTTAATATCACAGTTAGGCCCCATGCACACGGGATGCTGTTAAACTCGCGTTCAGAGGCAGTTGGACACTTTTTTCAACTGCCCCTGAACTCATTCAACGTTATCCTATGTGTTCATGCACACTGTCTCGTTTATTGCCGTTTATATGCAGTTGCGTTTAACCTAGTTTTTCTGAAAGCCAAAAAATGGGTTCAGACGCAAAAATGTCTACGTTTCAGACGCAAAACGCGGCTAAACGCAGTACCAGTGTTTTGCCGCAGTTTTGTTTATAAGCGTTTTTAAAGG
Organism: Rana muscosa; assembly: GCA_029206835.1. Lineage (NCBI taxonomy): Eukaryota > Metazoa > Chordata > Amphibia > Anura > Ranidae > Rana > Rana muscosa. The sequence goes on along the minus strand of CM055121.1, from coordinate 36,023,348 downwards.
TGACCTATTTTTTTAAATTAGAAATCTCAAAAATGATGGCAAATGATGAAAAACCATTAAAAAAAATAAAAAAAAATAATTGCTTGCATTGCATTGCGGACAATCCACGACTTGTGGCAGGTGACGTGGAAAGTGGACAATCCACAACTTGTGGCAAGTGGACAATACACAACTTGTGGCAGGTGACGTGGCAAGTGGACAATCCACAACTTGTGGCAGGTGACGTGGCCAGGTGACATGGCAAGTGGACAATCCACAACTTGTGGCCAGGTGACGTGGCCAAGGGGAGATGACAAGTGGACAATCCACAACTTGTGGCAGGTTACGTGGCCAGTGGACAATCCACAACTTGTGGCAGGTTACGTGGCCAGTGGACAATCCACAACTTGTGGCAGGTGATGTGACCAGGTGACTTGGCAAGTGGACAATCCACAACTTGTGGCAGGTGATGTGACCAGGTGACGTGGCAAGTGGACAATCCACAACTTGTGCCAGGTGACGTGGCAATTGGACAATCCACAACTTGTTAAATACAAGTACACTGCTGCTCTTTCAGCTGCTGCTACTCACTCTGGTCTCACAAAATGGCTGAAATGGTTATATACTGTTTTTTGAGCTTAGGGAGGGTCTTATGATGTTTCTTAACTAAACGCTTCTAGACGCAAACACAGTAAAACGCCGCTAAAATCACGGCAAAACGGGCGTTTCTAAACGCCGGTTTCAGCCTTTAAAAACATGCGTTCAGCAGAGTTTGTACTGGCGTCTCGTGTGCATGGGGCCTAATAATAAAGGTTAAATTAACCACTTCAACCCTGGGCTTTTTTTACCACCTCAATACTGGGCCTATTCTGGCACTTCTCTCCTACATGTACAAATCATCATTCTTTTGCTAGAAAATTACTCAGAACCCCCAAACATTATATATGTTTTTTTAGCAGACGGTCATTGCAACTTTTTTTCTTGCACTGGATTTTTGCAATCATTTTTCAAACGCCTTTTTTGGGGAAAAAAATGGTTTCATGAATTAAAAAATAAAACAGTAAAGTTAGCCCAATTTTTTTGGAAAATTTGAAAGATGACGTTACGCCAAGTAAATAGATACCTAACATGTCACGCTTTAAAATTGCACACACTCATGGAATGGCGCCAAACTTCGTTACTTAAAAATCTCCATAGGCGACACTTTAATTTGTATTACAGGTTACCAGGTTAGAGTTACAGAGGAGGTCTAGTGCTAGAATTGTTGCACGCGCTCTAACGCACACGGCGATACCTCACATATGTGTTTTGAATGGCGTTTACATATGTGGGCGGGACTTGCGTGGTTTACTCACATTGAAGATACAGTAATACTATAACCGCAGTCCGTAAGAGATAGGCTGCAATATTACTGACAGTCAAACAATTTATCTGCGAACATAAATACTATGCTTTCCTAGAAATGCTAAAAAAATATATCCAGGAAAGCATGATTCAGCATAGCAAGATTATCTTAAGAATATGTCTTTTGGTTTGTTTGCAAAAAAAAGAATGAAGCCTGCATAACAAAAAAAAATCATAAGTTTAAAAACAGTAAAGCAATTAAATTGGGGTGAAAACATTCAATTTATATGTAGAATCGCTTCACTTTTCTTTGATTTGCCGTTCTGAGGTAATTTACACAAAAAGATCTCAAAATATTGATACTCAGGTATGACAAGAAAAATACAACATATACACTCGATGATGAGCAACAATATGTAAAGAATAACAATTTGAGACAGATGTATATTTTTGAATGTTTGTGTTCTTGTTTCTTTCAGCCCACAAACAAACAATGTTTAGGATATGTGACTTTTGATAATACAGTCGGGTACATTCACACTGATGATTTAGGCTATTCGCAGCTCTCTGCACAGACAGCAATTTACTTTTTGCACGTCCAGCAAGGATCACCGCAGGCAATCGGTGGCTGTGCGGATAGTCACAACTACCTGCGGCCGCCGGTGACCTGTCATAGTGAACAAGTAAATGGAGGTTTGGGACTTTGAGTGAGACTGTAGACATGGTGTAGGTAAAAAAGATACATGTTTAATCAAAATAAACGCATGACACATCTCCAAACAGAAATCACATGGAAGGAAAAACATTCTGGTTGATGCGATTCCCTAGAGTTACACACACATAAGTATGGGTATGCACAATATAAGCAACAAGGTACATCAGTGTGTGACCAGGTGCCACATAGTGATCCGTATGGATAATGGAATACATTCAGTGAATTACATATGTACAGATATCACATGGCAACAAGCGCTAAAAACATGAAAAAATTTGCATATACAACCAGTAAAAGCATAGGTAAATGATTGTGTTGTCAACTGAGTTGATGCGTTTTCCGATGGCCGACGCGTTTCGTGTATAAGTTGTCATAGTGAACAAAGCTGGTGGCCATACCTATCCGCTCAGAGCAAACAAAATGACTTTGAATTTGTAGAATTACAGAAATTTTACATCTTTACCCATGATGGAGTTTGGAGATGTCATTGGCCCCTCATCTCCACCTCAGCTAAACAGGCATTCAAAAAAAAGGCTTCTCCTGAGCTGCGGATGTACAAGAGCCAGCAACGGTCCATGTTTAGCGCAAAGAGGGGAAGTTGCTCAAGCACCCACTGGAAAAGGGCATCACTTACTGTATGCACCATAGGACACAACTGTGAATTCTAGATGTGCAGAATGGAAAAATGTGTTTAGTTTCAGATAGGTTAGTTATGTTACTATTTTTGTTTTGTTCAATTGCTTCGGAATTCGTTAAGTTGTGTTTTAATAGAAGAATAGCTGGTTGTTAAGGAGCAGGCTAGGAAGCCAGTTGCCACGTCCGTAATCAATGACTCATCAGCTGTCAGCGGGCTTCCCCACTGACAGCTGAAATGTAAACAAAAAAAATGGTATGGAATTCCACACCAAAATAAAACAAACTGCGTGGGTTCCCCCCCTCCCAATTGTTTCCTGGATTTTTCATTGCCGACATTCTTTTATTTACATTTCAGCTGTAAGTGGGGAAGCCCGCTCCTTAACAAACAGCTATTCTTCACACAGAATTCAAATCAGTTGATCAGTTTTCGATCCAAATTCGAATAGTTCCGAAAATTTGGAATTCATTGTAAAACTAATATACAAAACAAAATTAAATGAATTTCAACTAAATTTGTTACGATTTCATTCGAAAAGTTGGATACATCCGAATGTCCGAATTCATATTCGGACCAAAACTAATTGCACATGTCTAGTGAATTACTCTATACAGTATGTTGTCATAGCAAAATATATGAATGGCTAAAATAAACAGTGTGCTCTACATGGTTTCAGTAAAAGTAATATTTTCTGTGTTTTCTGTTTTCTTAGGAGAAGAGCTGTGTACAGGGCTCATATCAGGTTGTGCATTGGACTGCCCATACGGCTTTCAGACACACATCCACAATTGTGAAATCTGTCAGTGCCGACCACGGCCCAAGAAGTGCAAGCCTATGGTTTGTGATAAATACTGTCCGTTTGGCTACCTGTAAGTATACTGTTTAGGAAATTTTAGTCTTATAAAGATCTGAAATATTTCTCCTTGAAGCCCTCCAGCATAACATTGTTTTTCAATCCAAAATCTTGCAACATTTTTTTAAATGTGCTGTCTGACATAAGTGTCTGCAACCTTTGCAACTTTATATTTTTGCTTGTACAGCTTAATTTTTTTGCTTGCATATCAGTTTTTCTGCTGAGGTACGAATACATACATGGCCCCAGTTGCTACTTTGTGTACATATGTATATTTCTGCTGGTGTACCCAAATGCATTCTTATCCTATAAGATCCTATATGTTTCCTATATTTTTAATTTCTTGCCATCTATCATCTGTTTTCTTGTACTTAACACTACATGTGCTTTCTGAATTCCCTTGTCTAATACTTTAGAGTAAAATGTACCAGTACACATGATGTTCTGTTATAGAAGTGGTCTGTTTTCAGTTGTAGTTCAGTTGTAGTTCAAAGTGAATGTATTGTGTCCGTTCATACAATATTTGAGTGAATAGATGTTTATTAACCACTTCAAGCCCTTAGGACATACCCATACATCCTCAGGAGGAAGTGGTTATACCAGAATCATGGCTGCAGCTAGGAAAGGAGCATTATCCGTTTGCAGCCTTGCCTTTAACTCTTTGGGTGTTCACCAAGTGTTATCTGCCTTGAGTTTGAGAGAGATAACAATTGTGTGGTATCTGGGTGACTTTCTATTGCATGTGGAGTTTTGCACAGAACCTGTCAGTTGCCATTCAGATTCTGGAGGCTTCGGGTGGATTTTAAATTTTGGGAAGACCTTGCTGGTTCCATAATTTCATCTAGAATACCTGGAGCTGATCTTGGATACCAACTAGGTGATTTTCCAATTGGAAAAACTGTGGAAACTACAACTTCAGGTTTGCCTACTGTGTGCTCTCAGGTGCTCATCTATTTGCCACTGCATGTCAGTTTTGAGTCCCATGATAGTGACCCTCACAGCCATTTCTTATGTGCAACACCATACCAGAACCTTGCAGCATATAAGACCATATTTCAGTGGAACGTGTCTCCTCTGTCTTTGGACAGAGTGATCAAGGTAATTCATCAGATAAAGTCATTTCTAGTTTGGTGACTTTGCTCTAATGCTGCTAGTCGGAATGTAATTTTCTTCCTCTGCGCTGGAATATAGTAACAGCCTGCAGAGTAATGGATCTCTGGTCAGCTGCATGCTACTGGAACCAGAAGGTGGTTTATTTCCCATCAATGTGCTGGAGCTTTAAGTGATTAGCTGGGCTATTCTTTGCTGGACACACCACCTGGAATGACACCGGATGCTGGTACAGTCAGACAAAGCTCCGGCAGTGGTGAATATACATAATGCATATATATAATTTTGGTTAATAGTGTAAATCATCTGGGAAGACCAATAATGCTGTGGCAGGGCTAGAAGGACAACATACTGAGTTGCGCAGAGAGTTATGTGCCGGCTTTATCCACAGTATACATACCAGGTATAGAAAACTGGCAAGACTATCTCATTTAAAAAGGTCTGGATCGGAGTAAGCCTTTGTCTGGAGAGCTTCCAACAAATTCACCTACAATGGGGTAACACCATGGGGGTTATTTACGAAAGGCAAATTCACTTTGCACTACAAGTGCACTGCAAGTGCACTTTCAAGTGCAGTCGCTGTAGATCTGAGGACGACATGCAAGGATAAAATCAGCAGAGCTTCTCATAATTTCAGAGCTTCCCCTCAGATCTACAGCGACTGCACTTCCAAGTGCACTTTCAAGTACACTTGCAGTGCACTTGTAGTGCAGAGTGGATTTCCCTTTAGTAAATCAACCCCCATATGTGAATCTCCAATCACCATGCCTCAATTGAAAATTGAACAGGTTTGTAGCAAGGGCAAAAGACACTTGGACAAAACAGCTGTGGGTGCATTGGGATCACTAAACTCTGATTTATACCCACAGATGAAGCTTTTGTCGTGGCTACTTTGCCAGATATAAATCAAAGCTCCAGAGTGGCAAGCAGTTTGTGGTGCACAGATCTCATTCATCTTGTAGTGGATAGTCTTCTGTGTCTTGTGTCTGCTACTTCTGGAATATTTGTTGAAAAGGCCTGCTTCCCACCTTGCTTTACAGCTGCTAGCTTTAACAGCGTGTCTGTTTAAAACCAGTGCGGAGGAACAGAGGGTTATGGTATGCTGTCATCATCACCAAGCTTAAGGTTTGCAAGAACACATCTCAAAACATATACTTTTGTATTTGGAAGTTATATTTTGCATGGTATAAGTCCCTGGGAATATGGCTTTGTTTTTGCCTTATGGCCCACCCCTTGGCTTCTTTCCAATGTGGGTGGAGCAGCAATTGTCTTGAAGCACAATTAAGGGTCAGGTATCAGCATTGATACTTGTCCACACCTTTATTTGGGGTGTTATGTATATCATCCTTCCATTCAGGCCACTGTTGTCTCTGTGGGACATTAATCTGGTATTCTTGATGCTGCAAAAACTGCCTTTCAGGGCCGGTTCACAACACAAAAACGCACTCCAGATCCGTTCCGGATGCGTTTCTGCATGCGTGTTTTTGATGCGTTTCAGTGCATTTTTGATGTGTTTCCGGGATGCATTCCAGGTGCTTTTTTTTCTTTTTTATGTTTTTCCCCCCACTATACTAGGGTCCAGTGCATTTTTGATGCATTGTTGATGCATTCCAGGGCATTTTTAATGTGTTTTATTGCATTCCAGTACAGTCCAGTGCACGAAAAATGCAGCATGATCTACTTTTTTTTTTTCTGGAACAGAAAAGCCCTGGAGCTGACTGCACTGGTGTGAACTATGCCTTTGGAAACCATATAACCTACTTTCCATGCATTTTTAATGCAGAACAAAAACACACTGGACTGCATGTGGTGTGAACTGGCCCTCAAGAATATTAGGAAGTTCCAACTGTTAACACTCTTAAAAAAGTGGCATTCCTAGTAGCCAGTACTTCAGCATTCAAAGTCTCAGAGCTTGCGGCGTTGTCCTGCAATTTTATATTTTTTTTGGTCTGCATCTGAAACTCTCTTTCCAGCTTAAAGTAGAACTGGAGGCAAAACTTTTTATCTCTTTCGTCCATGGACGGACACAGCTTCTTTATTCTTGTTTATATGCCGTCTATCAGGAGAGGACTAGGCAGACATGTTAAACAGTTAAAAACATGCAACAGCAAAGCTGAACAGTACCGCCCAGGGGGCGGTCCCTCTGGCTATAACCCCTCACCCTGCACTCAGCAGCTCAGTTTTTTTTTCTGCCTATGCAAAAGTAAGAGGGAAGATTTGAACAGCCGCACTCCAAAAAATTGTTCCTTTTATTGTAAAATCAAATCACAAAAAGTACATGCCACAGCAAAACCAGATGCAAGCTGATGCGTTCCACACTGTAGCTCAGTGCTTAATCATAGCATAGGAGTAAGACCTGGCTCCCGGTTGGGACCATTGGTCCTAGAAATCTTTTGCTTTTTTCTACTTTTTTGATCCAGAGATCTACTATCAACTGCCGGCTGGGTGACAGGCTGCATAATATAGATCCTTGTAGTCTCCCCAGTCTGGCCATCGAGCGTGAGCAGGCCTTTAGCTACGCGCTGGGTCTGCCACGACATACCCCTTTTGCTCCAGTTGTGGCCGTGAGCTATATGCTTCGGGGCCCACATATGACTGGGCTACTGCTGTCCAGTCACAGTGGGCCATGGCCGACAGCCACTCCGTACTGCTCGGTGATGGGTCTGTCAGGAATGCGACCAGCAGTCCCCGCAGGATGGGTAAGTAGGGTTCCACCTGTTTCGGCAGGATGGAACAGATGGGCATTCCTGGGGAGGTCGACTAGGGGGTCTCTCACTCTCCCTTTCCTCTCTCCCTGTCCCTTCCCTCCTCCCCATGCTTCTGTGTGAGCTGGGCCCGTTGTTTACCTGACTGTGCGTTCTCCGGGGGGAGCTCCGGGTCCTGGCTGGGGGCTGCGCTGGGTGTCCAGGGTCCGCTCTCCATGTGGGGTGTTGTCTGGTCTGCCTTGTGGGGGGCCTCCGCTTGGAGGCCCAGCATGTTTGTGGCGCCATTTTCTTGTAGCCGTGCTACAGTTATTGCTGAAGCAGCCGGCGGCCATTTTCTTGTAGCTCGCGCTCTTTTTTCTGACGTTCAAACACTACAATCCAGCGCTCATGGAACATACACAATGTAGACTCTTGGTTGTAATGAAAAACTTTGTCCATTTATTAATCATTAATAAATGGACAAAGTTTTTCATTTCAACTAAGAGTCTACATTGTGTATGTTCCATGAGTGCTGGATTGTAGTGTTTGAACGTTGTATATTGGTACTTCTGGGTACAAATTTTTTTCCTGCTGCTCTGGTTTCATATCCTCCTTTTGACTGTACTTCTTGACATTTTGAGGATTTTTACAATCATCCACCTATTCTAGCGCTGGTGACTTTTGTTGTTGCTCTTTTTTCTGAGGCAGTCGGCGGCCATTTTCTTGTAGCCCCAGCTTAGTTTTGGCCTCAGGCGCTGGGAATGTCTTTCTGAACGGCGCAAATAGCACAGAACACCTCAGACGCAGGAGAACACCCCAGGCACAGGGTGCAGGAGAGAGAGCGGACCGCAACGCTGTGCAGTACCTGGGTCAGGGTGGTGAGTCCTCTGGGGGGCCCCTCGGTCTGTAGCAGCTAGGAGGGTGGACCTTTTGTGTACCTTGCCTTTAGTCTCTAAGTGGCTGTCAGGCTTGCGCTTCTTCCCCAGACATCCCTGTGATAGCAACCGGTGCCTATGTACGCTTTGTCGGCGGTCCTGGAGTCTTTTGTTGCCAGGGTGGAGGTGGTATGCGGGAAATAGGGGGGTAAAAAATGCCCCCTCCCCCCACTATCTTCTGGGGAAAGCTCTGATTCAGACTCGGGCCTGGCTGTGGCACACGGCCCCTGTTCTGATGTGTCAGAAGATGCAGACCAGGACCATTCGGACAGTGAGGAAGACTTTGTGTCCGGGTCAGCGCAAGAAAAGGCGCTTGTTGGAGCTCTTATCACCGCAGTGCTGGAGACTCTTAAATTGGAGGATACGGCGGGGGCATCTACTGAGGTGTCGGTCCCTTTTGGGTCCCACAAGCCGGCCCGCACTGCTAAGGTGTTTCCCTCCCTAACTTATTTTGATAAGTTTATTTACAAAGAATGGGAACAACCGCAGCGGGCCTTTTCTGTCCCAAAACGCATGGCGGTCCGTTACCCCTTTGAGGAGAGTGTCCTGAAAAAATTGACCTCTCCCCCGATTGTGGACCCTCTGATATCCAGGTTAAACAAGGTAACCACGATTCTGGTAGAGGGGACCCCTGCTTTTAAGGACCCTGCAGACAGGAGGGCTGAAGCGGTGGCCCAGTCCATGTTCATAGTAGTGGGATCAGCATTACGGCCGGTTTTGGCCACGGCCCTGGTGTCACAGACACTTACCGAATGGGCAAAATTGTTGAACCACGAGTTGGTTGAGCAACAGGCTTCCCCGGTCTGCGTGGAATTGGCCGACCAGTTGGTATATGGCCTCAAGTATGTCTGCAATGCGGCCTTAGATACAGCTCCCTTGTTTTCCAGAGCCTCAGTATCTGCTGTGGTGCTACACCGCCTGATTTGGCTAAAATGCTGGTCAGCGGACCAGACTTCCAAGAAGAAGAGATTTGCCCTTCCAGGGAGAGAGGCTATTTGGAGCCTTGCTGGATGACATTATTAAAAATGTCACTGGGGGTAAGAGCACACTGCTGCCACAATCCAGAAAAGGTAAGGAGCCACGCCGTAGGCCAGGGCCCTCCTTTTCCGCTCAGAAGCGGTTTTTTCGTCAGCCCGGGCCCGCAGCATTCCCGAGCCGACAAGGGACCAGCTGAGGGACAAAAGCGTCTCTGGTTTCGCAAGCCTGAAAACAAATCTGCGACAGCATGAAGGTTTGCCCCTGCCCGACTCTCGGGTGGGGGGGTCGCCTTCACGAGTTTGCAGCTCGGTGAACCTCCCTGCTTTCCGACCAGTGGGTTTGCGAAGTGGTTTCATCAAGATAGAGTTTCTTTCTTGTCCACCAAACAGATTTTTTCCTCCAACCTTCACCTTCCTCCGGCTCGTCGGAACGCCCTATTTGGGGCAGTGCAGGACCTGCTGATGCGCAGGGTAATAGTAACTGTGCCACTGCCGGAAAGGTTTCAGGGATTCTACTCCAATCTGTTTGTAGTCCCAAAAACAGCAAGCAAAAATTTGTTTGCTTGCTGTTCCCACCCCTTGTTTTTTTTACACTGCTTGGGGACGTCCCTAAGGTCAAGAATAAAGGAGCTGGACGAAAGAGAAAATAGGATTTGTGTACTCAGCGTAAAATCCTTTTCTCTGAAGTCCATGGAGGGACACATCACCCACCCCTCCTTTTTATGTTTGTACTGCTTTTTGACGAACTGAGCTGCTGAGTGCAGGGTGAGGGGTTATAGCCAGAGGGACCGCCCCCTGGATGGTACTGTTCAGCTTTGCTGTTGTTACATGTTTTTAACTGTTTAACATGTCTGCCTAGTCCTCTCCTGATAGACGGCATATAAACCCTAAGGTCAAGAATAAAGGAGCTGTGTTCGTCCATGGACTTCAGAGAAAAGGATTTTACGGTTAGTACAAAATTCCTATTTTTTCTATTTTGGATAGAATAAGGGAGGGTTATAATCCCTGTCATGTTTTTTCCATCTGTGTGCCTTTGGGGAGATTTCCCTTCACTTCCTGACCCATACTTACAATAAGAAGTGAAAGGAAAGCCCTCAAAATTTAAGGAAATCATTAGTAGTCATATGGGGCCACCTAAAACAGAAAAAAGGTTTGCCTTTAGTTATGTTTTAAGGTGGTTTCAGACATTATGCTTCCATCACTTGGCCCCAAACCAGTTCAGTTACTACTGCTCTTAAATATGCAGCTGATCAATCTTTTAGGAATAAATTAAAATTGATTCAAATGTATATCGAAAGCTTTTCTACCTTAGACGTGAAAATATGAAAATGGAAATTCATAAAAATTCATGAAATTTCAACCCAAAATAAACATTAAACCAGTGCAAATTAGTGAATAATGATAAAAGTGACTGGTGTTCTTAGATTAACAATGGGTCAATTTTGAACATTTAAACCAAAGATACGCAGTCCTTGGTGAATACACAAATTGTCCTTATATATATATCAAGTGACAGCTGCTCTTCAATTGTGTTTATCATAACCATATGCTTGTGCTTCTTATGGTGCTCCCTTTATGGTGTCTCCTTGCATTAGGGTGTGCTGCAATAAAATGCATAAAATCATAACTAACCTTTGTTAATGTGCCACAATGCATAGTACATGTATCCTGGTTTTCTGCAGTGCAATTGAGGTTTAAAGAAGCACAATGTATGTGTGTAACATTGTCACCCATTAGTCTGTTGTTATAGTCCTGGTGGCAATCTTTCAATAAACCTGTTGGATGGATTTTGGTGTGCAGCTATTTTATTCTACTTGGTAAATCCCTTGACAGTGTAAAGGGGCAGAAATCTGCTACCATGCCTAGGGCCCCTTGGGACCCTAATCCATCTCTGGATCAAGAGATATGGCCAGCTGTGACCCCACCTGGGTTTCCGTAATGGTCCTTTAATTGGAAGTGTAAACATGGCTAAGTTAGTCTTTTACAGTAAAAGTCAAAATTTGCATATTTATTCATCATATGCATACTGTAGGTGGAGCTTCCCAGTTTTTTGACAATTTTACTTTAAAGGATAAGTACACCTTTCATAACATGTTACACCCATATTCAGGGTGTAACATGTTAAGAACAGACTGGCCACCTCTGACAGCTAGCAGGGATCTTCTCTGCCCTGACCCCCCACTCACTCCCCCCCCCCTCCCCCTGCTAGCTGTCACAATTTATTTTTTAAACGGGGCCAAGCGGGGCTTATTTATAGTCCTCTGTGAATTGAAGACTACAAATTCCTACATCCTTAGTGGCTGTCGGTTTGTAGTTTTCAATTAACTACCACAGCACTGTGGAGCGTTGTGGTAGTTCATTGAGTCTTCCTGTCAGTTTGTATCTGCTTTCAGGTACGATGTACGGGTGCACAGATACACTGACAGGTCTGCAGGGAACTTGCACTGCTGGTGCCACCTGCTGCAGAAACAAAAAATAATAAAAGCCCATTTTTTTCTTGCAAAAAAAGTGCATTAGTTGTTTTTTGTTAAAAGGTGAACTTATACTTTAAGTGGACATGAAAACGGGGCTATATTGGTATAATTAGGTTCTACTGGGTGATTGCTTTTTGAAGCAAACTGTGAGCTCTAAAAAGATATAGAATGAGGGTGTGGGGCTTACTTTGAACCTGACATGATTTATTTTACATTGTCCGTGCTTTGTGTGTAGTTGTTTTGTACTGGTAGCAGTTGTTTACCTGCATGTAGCACTGAGCAGGCATAGAGTCATTGCATAGTAATTTATCCTTTATTGAATTGACACTGTAATCCTATTTATTTTTGTGATGTTGGAAGCAGTGGAGATTTTTATTCTAAAATCTACAGACTCTTTTAATGCAAACATTTTCTTGTATTGAGAATAAACAAGTGTTGGCACTAAACATGAGTTACATCTATTAAGCTAATCTATCTGCTGGAATAGCCACTCAGCTTCTTTCTGGGCATCGTGGGAGATAGTAGAAACATTGCTACCACTGACCTGCAGTTTGCTTCTCTCTTTAAATGCTTATAACAGTTTGTTCAGATGAAAGATCCTTATGCAAGGTGATTTGGCTGTAAAAGTGTGTATTTAAATTCTTGGAAAATAACAAAATAATTGAGTTTCTGCCTCACTAGAAGGGTCATTACCTAGGAAGGAGATTGAGCTGAATAGATAAGAGACCAGCAAATACTGCCAGTATCAGTCAAATACTTGCACAACATTGCAAAATGAGGCAGATATATTGCTAGCATAGACGGCACTGCAAACAATAGTACTTATTTAAACGGCACTGCTGCTGTGCTGTCAAAACATAGACTTGCGTAAATCTGTGGTTTTGCTCAGCTCATAATCTGCCATTTTTATCGGTGCATGATAAATTGTGTAGAATAGGAAAGGCAGCCAAGGAATCAGAATCATATTCTAAGCAGAAGCTAACGTGCTGTGGATTTAATTGAGGAATAATCCTTACAGCAAATGTGCTTACTGTATAGTTGCCTTTCTACAGGCTGAGCGAGATAAAGGCACTAGAGAAGATAGGGTACCATTAAATATTGTTATACAGGAGAGCATTATGACTTTCCTGGCTGATAAAATATATTCTCCCAGCAGCGAAGAGCTTGCTACCCAGTGTGGGTCATGAACTTCTCCAATCTGCGTAATTTAATTTCAGAGGATTGCTTCAAGCTGAGAAGAACAGAAACTTTAGAAAATGGTTTTGAAATACACTTTTTGTATTTATTTGAGTTCTATAGCAAATATTTTTTTGGAGAAGGTAAATTAATAATGGAATAGTTGTAATAATGGTGTAGTTGTTTTCCAATTTAGCTGGTAGGGATTAGTTGATGTTCTTTTTTTTATCTAACTTTGCAATCTTGCCCTAAACCCTTTTTTATGAATCTCTAGAAGAAACAGTCCTTGGCAATTCATATGGGTAGTATGGTACAAATACTAAAAACTTGTAAGACATGTAAGGCATAAAATCAAGTTATTCTTCCTTTCATGCCCTAAACTTCACTAGAATGATTATTTCTAAAGGGTCTGTCTATAAAGCAATGGGTGTGAATTTCACCAAATATTTTCTGGTAGAGGATCAGTCACTGCCAGTTAAAAAACATAGACCTGGAAGATTCACTTGTAGAGAGTGTTTGCTGAATGTCAGATTCTCTGATTTATGAATATGCCCCCAAGTGTCTGCTATGGTAAACACATCCACTGAAGACGAGGCAACAGTGCAAGCTGTAATGCCTGGGGCAGCAGAACAAGTGTTAGCAGTGAACATGCACCTTGTTTGTTTTTTTGCACTTGTTTATTAAAGTCTACTGGACACTTTCACAATGCTGGCTGTACACAGCATTATACACCACCTCTTCAAGTTCTTGTCTGATATAACCACGTAGGAATCAGATGGAAGAGGACAGTGGATCAATATAGGTTGCTGTTATGCTACCTTTGTCATTGGCCTTTAAAATGTATTTTTTACTGTAGTTTTTTTTTTTTTTTTTTTTTCCAAAAACAGTTTATTGAAATGTAAAAAGCATTTACAGATATCTTGAACAATAGTAGTACAATAAGGTATTAATACAACCACAAAACATGGATGAATAACATGTGTCACATACAATTCAACTTGCGGGTAGTGAAAATGAAATGGCTATGTGCATCCTTCATGAACTAGGCCGTGTTGGGGTGGGCTACCTTAATTCAAGGTAGTTGTGGGGTCTAGTCAAAGTCCACTACCATTGACGGGGATAGATCTTGGTGGTAGGTTAGAGCTAGGTAGGTTCACGGATGCCGTTATGGACTTTTGGTCTGTGTGGGAGGGAAAGGCCAACAGGTGCAATATGGCAGAAAGGGAGGGAAGGAGCTATAAACAGGTTTATTTCGTTGAGAGTGTATGAATGCGGGAGTGTAGGCTGGAGCTATGTTAGTGGTTGTATTGTACAGAAGCTTGTGGATGAGATAGTAGGAGGGGGTAAGTGGTGGAAGGAGAAGGGGTGGGGTGGGGATCGAGGGGAGGGGAGTGAGGCAGGAAGGGATGGCGTTGGCAGGGGGTCCGTCTCTGACTTCCCCGACCCCTTGGGGTGTTCAAGGGGCGTGTTATGAGAAACTAGGGGCGGATCTGTATAGGGGGAGATATAGGAGGAGAGAGGTGTCTTTGTAAGGTTTAGGGTTAAGGGGAGATCCTGGCACGTCGTAGATTTTTAATGACAATTCTCAGAGGAGTAATTTATCCTTTGTCAGGGTTCAGGGAGTTTGCAAATTCTGGGGTCGTTTTATAGTGTAACCAGCAGGCCCATTTTTTACTAAATGATGACGGAGTCTCTCTTGCAATATGTATAAGATTTTCCATTTCCTCAATTTTGCATATTCTGTTAAACCATTCTTTTATGGTTGGTTGGTGAGTCGATTTCCAGTGTATAGGGATACACTGCTTTGCCGCATTGATCATGTGCATTGCTAGGGATTTGTGATAGGAATTGTGCGACAGGGGTGAATGGTGTAGAAGGAATTGAGAAGGGGAAAGGTCCAAATGATATGAGGTGACTCGAGAGGTTATATGGCATACCTTTTCCCAGAAGTCTTTTAGAGATGGACAGGACCACCAGATATGGAGAAGGGTTCCCCTTTCCCGGAGACATCTCCAGCAAACCTCTGGGATTGTGGGATTATATTTATGCAGAAGGGTGGGCGTGCGGTACCATCTAGATTGGATCTTAAAGCCGTTTTCCTGGGTCGACACATTCGTCGACCCTTTATGTATGTTGAGGAAAATTAGTTCCCATTGTTCCGCTGAAAGAGATACCGAGAGGTCTGACTCCCAGTTCTTACAGGCTAAGGTCTCGTTAGCTTTCATCTCGGCGAAGAGGAGTTCATGTGTGGTAGAAACTAGATGAGATTGGGGTGTCGTTTGGATACATAGCTTTTCGAAAGGGGTGAGTTCTCTGGAGCATTGTATATTCTTGTTAAGGGATTTTAGAAAATGAGCAATTAAAATGTATGTCCAAGGGGGAATGGGTGGCTTGTTTAGTTGGGAGGAGAGTTGGGATGTAGACAATAGTTTGCCCCGGAGGAAGAACTGATGTGATCTAATTGGGCTCTGTGTCCAGTTATCGGTAAGAAACTTTGCGTGCATACCTGGTGGGAACCCAGGGTTCATTTTTACAGGTGTCAGTGGGCCGGGAATCGAAGATATGGGTGATCGGTAGCAAAGCTTTTTGAAGCATTGCAAGGTTGGGCCTATAAGTGGGTGTACGTGTAATTCAGAGGGGACGTGGGGTGAGAGTAACCATGGGAGAGACTCCAAAGGGAGAGCAGAAAAAGATGCTTCTAGGGAAACCCAATCTTTGTGGAGAGATTGAGTATTCCAGTCCACTATCCTGGTAAGGTGTGTAGCAGTGTAATAATTGAGAAGGTTGGGGAGGCCTATGCCCCCAAGTCTTTTAGGTCGGGTGAGCTGCGTAAAGCTGATTCTGGGTCTACGGTTCCCCCATAAGAATTTAGTGCATATGTTTCTATAAGATTTAAAAAAGGCCGGAGGTATATGTATAGGGATCGCCTGCAATATATAGAGTATTCTCGGGAGGGCATTCATTTTGAGGATCGCCGCTCTGCCAAACCAAGAGAAAAGCGGTATGTTCCATGTTTCAAGATCAGAGGATATTCTGTGTAGGATAGGAACATGGTTTTTAGCGTAGAGGTTTGAGAGTTTGGAAGGGAGTTGTATCCCTAGGTATGTGATGGAATCATGTTTCCATTGGAACGGGAAGTTAGCCTTACATTGATCAACTATGTGTTGAGGTAATGTTATATTAAGGGCAAAGGATTTCGAGAAATTAATTTTAAGGTGGGAGAGGAACTGAAATTGTTTAAATTCAGAAAGAAGGTTTGGTAGGGAGATCAGTGGGTTCGACAGGAACAACAAAATATCGTCTGCGAAAGCAGCGTATTTATATTCTCTTTTGGAGGAACTTATACCTTGGATATCTGGGTTGTATGTCAGTTTACGGAGGAATGGTTCAAGTGTGAGTACAAAGAGGATGGGGGACAGGGGGCAGCCCTGTCTTGTGCCATTTCCGATGGGAAAGGCGTCCGACAGAGTATTGTTGACCCGTACCTTAGCAGATGGTCCCGTGTATAGTGACAGGATTAGGCCTAACATATATGGGCCCAATCCTATGGCCCTCAGAACCGCTGTCATATAGTCCCAAGCTACTCTGTCGAACGCCTTCTCCGCATCGAGTGACAAAAACAGGCCTTTTTGGGTTGTCTGTGTCATAAGGTGGTGTAAGTTTATTGCTTTAACAGTGTTGTCCCTGGCTTCACGTCCAGGGATAAAGCCGGTCTGGTCATGAGAGATTAAGGAAGGGAGAAGCGGTAATAGTCTGTTTGCCAAAATCTTAGAAAAGATTTTGACATCTACATTCAATAATGAGATTGGTCTATAATTTCCCGTTTGGGTGGGGTCCTTATCTTCTTTGGGGATAACAACGATATGTGCTTCTAACATTTCGCTTTTGAAAGGATTTGTGGGAGAGAGTGTATTGAGGGCGTCAAGGAAGGGTTGTTGAAGAAGGTCTGAGAATGTCTTGAAATATACGGCGGAAAGACCATCAGGTCCCGGGCTCTTACCAGGCTTAAGTTGTTTTAAAGCTTTTTTCCATTCCTGAATAGAGATCGGGGATTCCAGAATCGTGGTGGTGTCAGTGGGGAGCTTTCCTGGAGCAAATTGGTCTAAGAACGAGTTAATATCATTGGGTCTGTCATTCGATAAGGTAGTAGGGGGTTCGGATTTATCTAGATTATATAGGGACGAGTAGTACTTCTCAAACTCTCTGGCTATGTCATTGTTATTCGTGAGAGTCTTACCCGTGGGGGATTGTATGTGGTGTATCGTATTAGCAGCCCTTTTCTTGCGTAAGGCTTGAGCAAGAAGATGGCCACTTTTGTTGCCGAATTCGTAAAAAAGTTTCTGAGATAGAGTGTATTTCTTCCTGAGGTGATGGCCCAATTCTTCCTGAATGAGTGTACGAGTCTCTAGTAGTTCTACGAGGGTTTGCTGGGCCAGGTTTCGTTTGTGTAGTGCTTCTAGTTTATTAAGTTTGGAAAAGAGATCAGCCAGTTTGGCCCGTTTTTCCTTTCTAATTGCGGCCCCCAGGGAAATCAATTTCCCTCGGACAACACATTTGTGAGCCGCCCACTGAGTAAGTTTAGAAATGTCCGGGGTGTTGTTCTCAGTGAAATAATTGCTTAGGCAAGTTTGAATCTCTAATTCTTTGGTTTTGTCTGTCAGGATGGAAGGGTCTAGTCTCCAAATTTGCGAGCGGTATACTTTTTCAGGGAAAGTGAGGGTCATTGAGATAGGGTGGTGGTCCGAGAAGGTCATCGGTTCGACGGTTGCTGCTTTCAGGGACGGGAGATCCTGTTGGGTAAGAAATATGTAGTCTAGTCGTGAATATTTGTTATGTGGGGCGGAGAAGAATGTAAAATCCTTTACGTTCGGGTGTAAGGTGCGCCATGTGTCGTGGAGCAAGAGTTCTTGGAAACATTTTCTGATTTGTCGGAGCGCCCTGTATGGTAGGTGGGATTTCCCCGACGAGGTGTCTAAAAGGGGGTTCAGGGGTACATTGAGATCCCCTCCCAGTATAAGAATACCCTCTTGGAAATTGGTTAGGTGTCTTGTTACAGCCCTAAAAAAGGGAACTTGGGACGAGTTGGGGCTGTATATGTTAGCCAAAGTGATTGGTTTGTTCCTGAGTGTCCCTTTTAGGAAGATATACCTGCCTAGTTCGTCAAGGTGAGTGTCTGTAATTTGGATGGGAAGGTTTTTGGAAATGATTATGGAGACTCCTTTGGATTTCGAGATAGGTGAGGTGGCATGGAAACTATGGGGGAAGAGGCGATTAGTCATGTTGGGAACTGATTTCTTACAAAAGTGGGTTTCCTGTAAGAAGATTATGTCAGCTTTCATGCTGCGCATGAGGGAAAAGAGTTGTGTTCGCTTTTCAGGTATGTTCAGTCCTTTGGCGTTAAGGGAGACTACCTTTAGGGACAGGTTGGCGCCTCGGACATTATCGGGGCTCATGTTGGTAGTAGAGGTTTAAGCGAGTGGGGGGCGGGAGGATATGGGGAAGTCAGAGACGGGAGGAAAAGAAAGGGGGGGGGGGTTATGCGGATGGGGAGAAGGGAAGATGTGGGGTAGGTGAGGTTAGGACGTTGAGGAGGAAGATAACCAGGGAGGAAGGAGGGGACAGGTAGGGGGATGGGGTATTATACCGGGTGTGGGACTTGACCTGCAAGCCCACCAATTAGGAGTGGGGGTACCGGTGAGGTTCAGCGGTGTCTACCAGAGTCCGCTGTGTGTGAGAGCGGTAGGTGGAGTTCAACTAGAGAGAGGTGAGGTCTGCGTCTCTCTATGAGGTCTTAAGGATAACAGACGCTGCTGATTGTTAGCGTCATCTATGGCTCATTTTGGTGTCAGAGGAGTAATCTTGTTGTGTAGATGACGGACAGGTCATCCTATAAGGACATGGTGAGAGGGTGATTCGTAGGTGACTTCAGGGCTGTGTGTAACGGCTTATTCTCATAAAGCATGAAGGCTGTGGAGTTGTAAGGGCATTTATTCGGCAATTAGAGGAGGATGTTTAGCATTGTGTAATCTGGGGGTTTGTGTGGAAGAGGGGGATAAGAAATTAAGTGTATTGCTCAAATTTCAGATGTCACATGACAGAGAATAGGGGGCATATACTTTGGTTTAGAGGAATATGCAGGGAACAGAGTCAGTAACATGGTGAATTAGTTAAAACAGAACAGAACAGAACGTACAGCTTGCGTTACCGTGAACAAGTATGCATCTGCAGTTATGGCTGACATCAAAAATCCAAATATGGATAACATAGCAAACAAAACATAGTAAACAAAAACATAGTAAACAAAATCATACCCAGGGGTTAAGGGCAGGCTGTCTAAATCCGAGGGGGGCACGCCCATTCCCAAACCTGAGAATGGATTCTACCCGACATCCACGTAGGCCACACACCTGTGCATGTCCCCCTCGGATCCCCGACCACCCTCAGTGCTGTAAAGCAGAAAATTCAGGAGCTAGGAGCTAGTAGGGCCTGTGGGGAGAAAGACAGCACATAATGCAATCGGGGGATTATATATCGACATGTCATTAGCTGCATTGGAGTAGATAGGAGAATGTAGGAAGAAGGCTTCAATAGAAAAAGGGTACAGCCGATGAGCAAGAATGAATACAGTGTGAGGAGAAGGAGGAAAAGACAATCAGTGCGGGAGAAGGTAGTCTCTGACCCGACATAAGGAAGTTAGGGCGACCGGGGAAACCTTCGGGAGTTGTCCAAGAGGGAAAGAGGGTACCAACCGTTCTGCCAGTGTTCCCTAGGGATTGCTGTATAAAGTTACCTGCGAATTGGAGTGGTCCAGAGTCCAGCTGTGAGGTGGAAACAGAAGGACGGTATTCATGTTTCTTGTTAGGCGATGCGTGCTTTGCGGGGCACTGGAGAAGCCGTCGGGCTACCATTACGCGGGGCTCTTTGATCCTTTGAAGGAGTGTGGGGAGGAGGTGGGTGAGAGCGTCGGCGGCCGATACTAAAGTTGCCTGCTTCTGCGATACCTTCCATGGAGGTGACTCTTCTGAGTGGCGGTATACGGAAGTCGCTGTACCAGTCTGGTACTTCCACATACGGTATCTCCATGGCCGTGCAGAAGTGGTCTAAATCCTCCGGGACTTTTAGATTGGCTGTGCGGCCTTGGTGAGTTGCTGTCAGGCAGAAGGGGAACTTCCATCGGTAGATTATGGATCTGGCCCTCAGTGTTTCCAGGAGGGGACGTAGCTCGCGTCTGCGCTGCAGGGTGATGTTAGATAGGTCCTGGTAGATTCTGATATCCGTTCCCTGGAAAGACAGTTGGTTGCGGTGTCTGGCCTTGCGTAATATTTCCTCCTTCAAGGGAAAGTCTGTGAGGCAGCAGACTGCATCCCGTGGGGGATCTGTGTCCCTTCCCCGCGGGCGCAGTGCCCTGTGGAGCCGTTCGAACGCGATCGGGGTATCAGGGGCTCTTTCAAGTAGATTGTTAAAGATGGTAGTTACTGCCACTGGGAGCTGGCTGGCATCGATCATTTCTGGAATACCCCTCACTCTAAGGTTGTGACGCCTTCCGCGATTATCTAAATCTTCCATGTGGCGATTGATCTCCCTGAGGTGGATCGCATGCGACTCTGTTACCTGTTGAACGTGACAAATCGCTGTGTCTTGGCGGGCTTGAGCGTATTCCACCTCTTCCACCCTAAGCGTCATGGCGTGTATGTCCGACCTCATGTCCAAGATGGCCGCCATGAGGGTGTTTTTAATATCCGTAGCGACGCTGTGCAGGTCATTAAGGCTCACTGCCGGGGGGTGAGTCATCCCCGTTGCCAGACCTGGGGATCTCTGCTCCTCGGGTCGCTGCGGGCTGGAGCTCTGGGCGCGTGGCGCTTGGGAGGAGGCTGCTTGCGAGGCCTGCATCCTGGCCGTAGGCCGTGACCGGAATATCTCGGGGATTTGCTGACTCAGCGGGGTGTCGGTGTTCAGCGGGGATCGGGAACGGGTTGCCGAGGCACTGCGAGCGGTTCTCACCATGTCCGGTGGAGCAGGTAAGCTGATAAGCTGAAG
This sequence comes from Rana muscosa, assembly GCA_029206835.1. Classification (NCBI taxonomy): domain Eukaryota; kingdom Metazoa; phylum Chordata; class Amphibia; order Anura; family Ranidae; genus Rana; species Rana muscosa. The sequence continues at coordinate 36,002,430 of CM055121.1, read as the reverse complement.
TTGCTGGACCTCGGGACGGGAGCTCGCACACTACACGTCCATCCTGGAACGGCACCAGACCACGCCCCCTGTAGTTTTTTTTATATATGTTATTACTATAAAGCCTCTGTATGCTAAATCCCCTGTAAAAGACTACCATAAAACACTGCCTTTACTGTATTGGACAGTCAAGCAAACATATTTTCCTCTCTTGTTGCAGCTTGTAGGTTCTTGCCTAATACAGGCAAAGCGTTGCAAATGTTAATCCAGAATACAGTGCCCTTCCATGGCTTGCTATAATCATCCCATTTCTCATGAAGCAATTTACATGCTGCTATATAGTTGCATCAATGATACTTTTTGAAGGTTGGTGAAAAGTTGATTATTATGTTTAAGCAAGTAATGAATTATTCAGTTTAGCACAGGCCATGGAGCAGCAATTAATTCCCTTGCCGCCAGGTAATTTCGTGCTGTGAACAGATTATTTTCTATTACAAACTAAATAGTTGTTTCTTCCTTTTTCTGTTAAAATATGCAGTTTTTCTTAAACTATGACTTGTTAAAATGGCTTTATTTTTTTAAGAGATTAAATTTCCATTTTTTTAACAGAAAATAAGTGGTATTAATAGCAATTGTGCCTATTAATTATCAATTGAGATGGTCACATAATTCTTTATTTTAACCACTTGCCGCCCGCCCTATAGCGGATTGACGGCGGCAAAGTGGTTTAAAAATCCTGACTGGACGTCATATGACGTCCTCAGGATTTTGAGCCGCTGCGCGCCCCTGGGGGCGCGCATCGCGGCGATCGTTGTTGCAGGGTGTCATTCTGACACCCCGCAACACCGAGCTAGGTAAAGAGTCTCCGACGGAGACTCTTTATCACGTGATCAGCCGCGTCCAATCACGGCTGATCACGATGTAAACAGGAAAAGCTGATCATCGGCTTTTCCTCACTCGCGTCTGTCAGACGCGAGTAGAGGAGAGCCGATCGGCTGCTCCTCTGACAGGGGGGTTTTTTGCTGATCGATTATCAGCGCAGCCCCCCCGAGGATGCCCACACTGGACCACCAGGGATGCCACTGGACCACCAGGGATACCACCAGGGATGCCCACCACCAAGTATGCCTCCCTAGACCACAGGGATGCCATTCTGTGCCCCTAATGGATGCCAATCAGTGCCCACAATGGATGCCAATCAGTGCCCACAATGGGCATCACTGATTGGCAGGCATTATTGTTTGGCACTAATTGGCATCCATCAGTAACACATTACAGTACAGTGCCACCTATCAGTGCCCATCCGTGCCACCTATCAGTGCCCATCCATGCCCATCTGTGCCACCTATCAGTGCCCATCTGTGCCACCTATCAGTGCCCATCCATGCCACCTATCAGTGCCCATCTGTGCCGCCTATCGGTGCCCATCTGTGCCGCCTATCGGTGCCCATCTGTGCCGCCTATCGGTGCCCATCTGTGCCGCCTATCGGTGCCCATCCGTGCCGCCTATCTGTGCCCATCCATGCCGCCTACTGGTGCCCATCCGTGCCACCTATCGGTGCCCATCCGTGCCGCCTATCGGTGCCCATCTGTGCCGCCTCATCGGTGCCCATCAGTGCTGCCTTATCAGTGCCCGTCAGTGCAGCCCCATCAGTGCCCATCAGTGAAGGAGAAAACTTACTTATTTACAACGTTTTGTAACTGAAACAAAATAAATACGTTTGTTTTTTCCACATTTTCTGTCTGTGATTTTTTTTTCTGCAAAAAAAAAAAAAAAGAGGTGATCAAATACCACCAAAAGAAAGCTCTATTTGTGGGAAAAAAAATGATAAAAATGTAGTTTGGGTACAGTGTAGCACAACCGCACAATTGTCATTCAAAGTGCAACAGTGCAGAAAGCTGAAAATTGGTCTGGGCAGGAAGCTGTATAAGTGCCCAGTATGGAAGTGGTTAATATATGCAAAACACTATTATGTAGTATAATATGGCCCTGTGTATTATGATCATAATATGCAATGACCCCCCATTATTACAAATTTGCACCACAACTTCCCATCCGGACCAATTCTGGCACTTCGCTCCTACATGTAAAAATCATATTTTTTTTGCAAAAAAAACCCCCAAACATTATGTTTTTTTTTTTAGCAGAGACCCTAGAGAATACAATGGCGGTCATTGCAACTTTTTATCTCGCACGGTATTTGCGCAGCAATTTTTCGAACACGTTTTTTTGGGAAAAAATATAGGATTTTTGTACTCACCGTAAAATCCATTTCTCTGACGTCCATGGACTGACACAGCTCTCATACTGTTTACGTGTGGGTATATGTCCCTGCTTGCAGGAGAAGACCTAGGCAGAATGTTAGATGTTAGAAACATTCTAGAACAAAACCAGAGCTGAACACCCCCGCCCAGGGGGGCGGTCCCTCTGGACATTACCCTCCCACTTGCAGTTAGCAGCCTCAGTTCGTAACAAAGCAGTACAAACCTTAAAAGGAAGGGTGGGTGCTGTGTCAGTCCATGGACGGATTTTACGGTGAGTGCAAAAATCCTATTTTCTCTTATCGTCCATGGACTGACACAGCTCTCATACTGTTTACGTGTGGGACGTCCCAAAGCAGTATAAGGAAAGGATGGGAGCAAATAGTAAAGGAACAACCAAAACTTCACTCCAAACCAGCAGAGCTCCTCAACGGAGGAGTTGCAACATTAAGCAGCGGCCTGCAACACTTTGCGGCCGAAGGAAACATCCGAAGATGCAGCCACATCAACCTTATAGAATTTTGAAAAGGCATGAACAGACGACCAGGTCGCCGCCTTGCACACTTGTGCAACCGACGCTTGATGTCGGAAGGCCCAGGAAGCACCAATTGCCCTGGTGGCATGCGCCGTAACCGGAAAGGGAGGGGCCACCCCATTAATGGCATAGGCCTGTATAACAGTCTGTCTGATCCATCTAGAAAAGGTGGCCGACGACACCGCTCGGCCCTGTTTCGGACCAGAGACAGACACAACTAGTGAGTCATATCACGTACCACATAAAATGTGTGAAGCGCAAACCTTCTGGAATGCGATGTGTGAGGACACAAGGACGGGAGGACAATGTCCACATGTAGGTGAAAAGCTGAGACCACCTTTTGCAAAAGGAAGGTCGCGGACGCAACACCGCCTTATCCTTATGGATGACCAAATAGGACGACTTGCAGGACAGGGCCGCCAACTCAGACACCCGTCTGACAGAAGTAATGGCCAAGTTTGGGGGGTTGACGCGCTGATGTCATCGCTGAACGGGAGACTGCATGCCGGCCGGCTCTTCCTATGTTTTTATGCCTGAATTTTACCTACTTGATGTAAGTTACCACCTTTTTATTTGAATAAATGCTGTTTGGACGATATACACTATGTGGGTTCCCCTTCTCATTCTCATTTTTATGACTGGTGAATACTGAGTTCCAATATCGCAAGAGTTCTTCTCCATCCTTGGATATCCATCTACTGCAAGGAAGCGAGTGATTCATAGTTTGGCATTCCAATAGCTTGCCTCTAGTAGTTCACCCTTCTTCCAATTTGCATTGCAATTTGTTTATGTTCAGAATTTATATGGACTCTTATATGGACATTTATATGACTAACCGTTATTCCTTTTGGGTCAAACTCGATTAATGTGTCGGTTTATCATATCATACCATACAATATAAAAAAAAAAAAAAGGGGGAAATTTTTTATTTTTTTGGCACTATGTATATATTTTTTTTTGTCACTATATTAAGTTATAGTTATTGCACAATATTTCCAGATTATTGTTAGATTGTATATTCACTGTATACAGGTTTGTGCTGCTCTTTTTTCCTTTTTTCTGCATATTGGTGTTTGGTCTACACATGTGAGTTTGCTGCATTTTTAGGGTTCATCAATCCATTCATTCAATCATTTTTACTCTTTATCAATTTAAGCGCGGTATATCCTCCTTCCCACTAAGGCCACCTCCTGAGAAAAGGTCAAGAGGGGAATATCTCTGATATTTTCAAAGTGAGGTTCCTGGAGAACCGAGAGCACCAAATTCAAATCCCGAGGAGGGAGAGGAGGTTTTAACAGGAGGGAACAAGGCCGAAAACTGACCCCTAATGGTACTCAAAGCAAGCATTTGGGTCACACCACGCTGCAAGGACCGCAGGATACTGGGGACGGAATACGTCTGTGGACGCTAGTCCAGCTCATTGCACATAGCGATGTAAGCTTCCCAGGTACGGTGATATATCTTTCAAGCGGAAGACTTCCGTGTCCTGAACATGGTCAAAATGACCGAATCCGAGAGACCTCGGACTCTCAGCACCTGGCTTTCAATAGCTATGCCGTTAAGTCAGAGACTGTAAAACAGGATGAAAAATAGGACCTTGAAACATAAGGTCCTCCCTCATTGGCAACCACCAAGGAACGTCCGCGATGAGACGTACCAGATCAGCGTACCAATGACGCCGAGACCCACCCGGCGCAAGAGGATCACCGGAATCCCTTCGGCCACAACCCTGCGCAGCAGGCGAGGAAGCAGCTGCAGCGGAGGATAACAGATATCAGGTGATAATGACCCCATGGGGCCCACCAACGGATCTGAGGCATCCGCCCAAGGATCCCTGGACCTGGCCACAAACCTTGACACCTTACGATTGAGTCGAGAGGCCCTCAGGTCCACATCCGGTATGTCCAGGTGTAAGGACCACTCTCCTGGTCCAGCGTCTGGTGACTCCGATAGTCCGCCTGCCAATTGTCTACGCTTGAACGTAGATGGCCGATAGAGACCACGTGGGGAGGCATATTCTGATTGCCTGTATTTCCAGAACATTGATCGGTAAACGGGCTTCGTCCGGAGTCCAAAGCCCTGGGCCTGACAGGACTCCCCAGACTCCACCCCAGCCCGTCAGGCTGGTGTCTGTCATGAACACCGTCCACTGGATGGGGAGGGACGACTTCCCGGACCGAAGAGCCGGGGACCCCAACCACCACGCCAGGGACGCCCTGAGTGGGTGACTCATCTGGATCTGAAGATCCAAGACAACGGGGATTTGTCCCAAGTGGACAGGATCTCTTACTGTAATGCCCGTGTGTGTGATAGGGCATACAGAACAACCTCGAACGAGGCCCTCATGAGTCCCAGGACTCTCATACAAAAAACGGGTTGACGACCATTTCCGAGACGTCAGGACCCGCACTACAGACTGAAAAGTCAGTAAACTTCTCCAGTGTTAGGAATACCTACGCCTCCATGGAGTCCAGGATCAGACCGAGATACTCCAAATGCTGAGCCGGAACCAGGACCGACTTCTGAATGTTCGGGAGCCACCCGAAGTCCCTAAGGGTCTGACTGACAATAGTCACACTTCTTCTAATTCTGAGCCATTGTCTGCTCTTAGAAGAAGATCGTCCAGATAGCCCATAGTAGCAATGCCTCGCTGTCTCAGCAAGGCTAGAACTGGAGCAAGCACCTTGGTAAAAAAACTTTGGTGCTGATGCTAGGACCGAAGGGAAGAGCCACAATTGATAGTGGTCTTCGCCGATCGCAAGCGCAGAAACTACTGTTGACGTGCGCAGATCGGAAAATGCAAGTAGGCGGCCTTGATGTCCAAGGATGCCAGAAAATCCCCTTGATGGAGTGTAGCGAACACCGCACGAATGGATTCCATGCAGAACTTTTACACCATCACAAAGGCATTCAGGCCTTGAGGCCCAGGGTTGGCCGAACCCACGTCCACCTTTTGGGACTACAAACAGATTTGAGTAGAAACCCTGAACAACCTCTCTTGTGACGGAACCGGCACAATCACTCTGGACCTGATCAATCCTGTACGGCCCTTAAGAGGGCCGCCCAACAGGCAGGAAGGAGAGGGAGAATTGAGGGAAAAAATCTGTCTGGGGGCCAGGAACGGAATTCTATCCTGTATCCTGAGGTGACCACCTCGCACACCCACCGGTCGGAGATCCACCGAACCGTGAACCTGCAAGGACGTCCCCCCACCCCAGATTTGGGCAGGGACAAGACTCCATGTGGCGGTGGGCTTGGGAGCTTGCTTGGTAGGCTTACGCCCCAGGGACGCTGATGTCCCCCAGCCGCACTTTTTCCAGTCTGGGAGGGCTTACCCGTGGATTCTGACTGACGAGAAGGAACTCATTCTTCTTTGCTGGAAAGGAAGGGCCCGGCCTACAGTGGGGCTCCTTTTTCCGTAGCAGACTGAGGAAGGAAGGTGCTCTTACCCCTTGTGACATCCATTATAATGGCATCCAGGGTGGCCCCAAACAGTCCACCGCCCTTTAAAGGGCAAGTCAGCCAGGAGCTATTTGGAAGTTTGGTCGGCCAACCAGCATTTCAGCCAGATAAGGTGACGCAGCACCACAGCAGATAGAGGCCCCAGAAATTAAAGGGGCCGCATCCAAAGTGGCATTGCACACAGAGATTAAACCCTGCGCCAGTTGGTGAGCCAGGGTAATGGTCTCAGGAGGGAGATTATGCTCCTAAACCGTCTGGTGCAAAATCTTTGCCCATCCTGTGAGTGTCTTGAGACACAAGTGTCGCCGCCCCTATAGGGCGTAAGGCAGACACCAATAAGGTAAACATAGTTCTACTCACCACTTCTGACCTCCTGTCAGTGGGATCCTTAAATGCAGGAGTCCCTTCCATTGGGAGCGTGGTAGCCTTATTCAAACGGGCGACCGGGGGGTCGACCACTGGGGGGAGAGCCCCTTCTTAACCAGGTCCTCCTTAAAGGGGTACCTCATAGCTAGGTGCTGCGGGACCGTCAATGTCTTCTGCGGCTTATCCCAGACTTAGTCAATGAATATGGAAAAACCTTTTTGAATAAACGGCTTTAAAGGAACCAAAGGAGACCGCTTCTACCTGAGGTTCCTCAGCCTCAACATTCAGCTTGAAGGTGTTCCTCACAGCATCAATGAGTTCACTTACAAGCACCCTGTCAGTTTTTCAGAACTGGGGTCTTCCTCACAGGGAATATCCTGAGCAGCAATAGCTAGGCCCATATCTGAGACAGAGCACTCCCCTACAGGAGGATGTGTGGGGAGGGGGCGCTTTACAGCTCCCTTGTGCTCGCACACCGCTTCCATCCTGACAAGGATGATTCCAGGACTGCCGACAACTAGTCGCTAGGGACTGCAGGTGCAGGAGCACTGCCAGTTGCCTCAGACAAGTGTGGAGAAGCAGGTGAACTAGACTCCATACTGCCACCCTCTGAGACTTTTAAAACACTATCACAGTGAGTAACACAGTCCCACCCACTGGCTATGCTGAAGCTGAGGAGGGGATACCCAGAGTACTCACCAACCCCTGTAAGGACCGCTCATGCCACTGTATGAAACCGCGCTGCCGCGCGGGTGAAGCCTGGGGAGAGTGAGGAGACTGTGAGGAGACTTGACTGTGAGGAGATTGTTAGATTCGCGCCGCAGCAGCGGCTGATAGAAGCCGAAACTGAAAGCAAAAACACAGCGGCTTTAAGAAAATGCCCGCCGGCCGCATACATTACTGCGCCATCGATCCACGGCAAAATGGCCGCCGAGCGCGGTTTATTTAAAATACCTCACAGCGCTAATGGCACACATGTTTTGCGGTTGTCCGGTTCACTTACCACAAGGCAGGAGCACTGGTTGTGGCACGGCAAGCGCTGGGGCGGCAGTTTGAACACAAACAGCCCCACTCAGGAACTGAACCTGTGAAGCTTAGCTTTGCTAAGCATGCATGTAAACCACTACTCCACAACAGTATGTACAACACTCACACACCAGAACACTGCCCCAGGGCCCTTAAAACAGACATGAGCGCCCCCAAGCACCCCCACACAGCACAGCACTAGTACAGGGTGCAGAGAGCAGCATAACGGGGGGGGGGAGACAGGGAGAAACCCCCCATATAAAGAAACACAGCCAGCATGTACTCACCTGTAGCAGGAGAGACTACTTACCCGTCCCAGAGGGACTCACTGGCTTGTTTCAGACAGACCTATCACAGAGCAGTACTGCGTAGCTGTCAGCCCGGTCCACCAAGAGAGAGACGGTCAGTCAGGTACTGTTCAATCTTGAGAGGACCGCGGGAGCTAAAAGCAACCCGGCCACCCCTGGAGTCACGGGGCATGTCGTGAACTGAGTCTCACGCACACAAGGCGAGGATCAGCACGCTCGATGGTCGGGCAGTGAAGACTACGAGGATACCAGTGTACCCAACCTGTTGCCCAGCCGACCGTTGATTGAAGGTCTCAAAAATAAAATAATAAAATTCCCAAAGGAATAAAAATTAAAAGTAAAATCTTCCAGGAGATTGGCTCCTAAGAGAGCCACGTCTTCTCCTTCTGCTAGGCAGAAAAAAACTGAGGCTGCTAGCTGCAGGTGGGAGGGTAATGTCCGGAGGGACCGCCCCCCTGGGCGGGGCTGTTCAGCTCTGGTTTTGTTCTAGAATGTTTCTAACATTCTGCCTAGATCTTCTCCTGCTAGCAGGGACATATACCCACACGTAAACAGTATGAGAGCTGTGTCAGTCCATGGACGATAAGAGAAAAACAGTTTCATGCTGTAAAACGAAACATTAAAGTTAGCCCAATTTTTTTGCATAATGTGAAAGATGATGTTACGCCGAGTAAATAGATACCTATCATGTCACCCTTCAAAATTGCACACGCTTGTGGAATGGCGCCAAACTTCGGTAATTTTAAAAATCCTCATGGGCGACGCTTTAATTTTTTTTACTGGTCACATGTTTTGAGTTATAGAGGAGGTCTAGGGCTAGAATTATTGCTCTCACTCTAACGTTTGCAGCGATACCTCACGTGTGGTCTGAACACCATTTTTATATGTTGGCGGGACTTACATATGCGTTCGCTTCTGCGTGCAAACTACCGGGAACAGGGGCACTTTAAAAAAATAAATATTTATGTTAATTTTACTTTAACCACTTGCCGCCCGCCCTATAGCAGATTGACGGCGGCAAAGTGGTTTCAATATCCTGACTGGACGTCATATGACGTCCAGCAGGATATTGAGCCGCTGCGCGCCCCCGGGGGCGCGCATCGCGGCGATCGTTGTTGCGGGATGTGAGTCTGATACCCCGCAACACCGATCTAGGTAAAGAGTCTCCGACGGAGACTCTTTACCACGTGATCAGCCGGGTCCAATTACGGCTGATCACGATGTAAACAGGAAAAGCCGGTCATCGTCTTTTCCTCACTCGCGTCTGTCAGACGCGAGTAGAGGAGAGCCGATCGGTTGGTCCTCTGACAGGGGGGTTTGTGCTGATCCATTATCAGCGCAGCCCCCCCCCCGAGGATGCCCACACTGGACCACCAGGGATGCCACCAGCTTATGTCCAGCTTAAGGTATGCCACCCTAGACCACCAGGGATGCAAATTAGAAATGGCTAATGGATGACAATCAGTGCCCACAATGGATGTCAATCAGTGCCCACAATGGGCACCACTGATTGGCAGGCATTGTTTGGCACTGATTGGCATCCATTAGTACAACACATTGCAGTACAGTGCCACCTATCAGTGCCCATCCATGCCACCTATCAGTGCCCATCTGTGCTGCTTCATGCCGCCTATCTGTGCCCATCCATGCCGCCTATCTGTGCCCATCCATGCCGCCCATCTGTGCCGCCTATCTGTGCCCATCCGTGCCGCCTACCGGTGCCCATCCGTGCCGCCTACCGGTGCCCATCCGTGCTGCCTATCAGTGCCGCCTCATCGGTGACCATCAGTGCTGCCTTATCAGTGCCCATCAGTGCAGGCCCATCAGTGAAGGAGAAAACTTACTTATTTTCAAAGTTTTGTAACTGAAACAAAAAAAAACGTGGTTTTTTTTTTCCAAATTTTCGGCCTTTTTTTATTTTTTTTTGCAGAAAATAAAAATCGCAGAGGTGATCAAATACCACCAAAGAAAGCTCTATTTGTGGGAACAAAATGATAAAAATTTAGTTTGGGTACAATGTAGCATGACTGCGCAATTGTCATTCAAATTGCAACAGTGCAGAAAGCTGAAAATTGGTCTGGGCTGGAAGGTGTATAAGTGCCCATTATGGAAGTGGTTAAACTTTAAAAAATAAATAAATACATTTTGATCACTTTTATTCCTATTACAAGGAATGTAAACATCCCTTGTAATAGGAGGAATAAGCATGACAGGACCTCTTTACAGTGAAGCCGGACGTCACGTCATAACATCGCGCCCGGCCTCCGAATGATCATAGAGACTCTGGCGACAATCTGATCCACCGCAAATCTCTATAGTAGGCGTCCGGGGCCGGCGGATCTGTTCTCCGACTCACCGATCGCAGCGGTGAGTCGGAAGAAGCACCGGAGGGCGGGACATCCTCTCTCACCGCCCGTTACAGCGTTCAAGCGGCGGAACAGCCGCTATGATCATTCTTATGCTGCACAGAATCGCTGGCTCTAAAAGACAATATCTGAATGATGCCTGTAGCTGCAGGCATCATTCAGATATCAAGGATGTATAGTTGCGCTAAAATCAACCCACTAAATATAATGATATATAACTGTGTATATATAATTGCTACTACCAAAATGCACAGTATATATAGTCAAAGAGATAATGAACCGTCCATAAACAGGTGCAAATGTGCTTATCTGATGATGGCCACTGCAGAGTGATTCCTATCATGCAGCAATCCCTGCTGATCACCAGCTAGGCTGACAAAAATCCAGATATTCGGTGCGATTCTCCTAGTCCAAGATTGCTTCAAATAATAAGGCTCTCAAATGAATAAGAAAGAGCTAAATAAAGCGTAATATGCTGGTACTGACTTGTGGATCTGAAGTGTGCAGGCAACTCACATGTATTCAGATGTAATACAGCGCATAATACGATCAGATACAATGATTCACTCCTCAGTCTCCTTGGGTCTCATCACTAGGCTCCTCCCCTATGCGTTACGTCACTAGTCACGTGACTTTTTCAAGGTATGCCTCGTGACGAGCGTCTTGTCCTTTTATAGCAGACACCGTGCATCAGGTTGCCATAGTAACGTCGGGGGAGAATTTGTATCATCATGCCGTTGCGCATTTTATGCTAGGTTTTAATACAATTATAATGTTTGTGTGTACATAAAAACGATTAAAATAATTATCTTTACTGGATGTTAATATGCTAAGAAATCACACTAAGAACAATAAAAACCAAGTGTCGGATACACATTTACCGTATATACTCAAGTATAAGCCGAGGCACCTAATTTTACCACGAAAAACTGGGAAAACGTATTGACTCGAGTATAAGCCTAGGGTGTCCATGTGCATGCCTCACTGTGTCCATGTGCCCATGCCTCACTGTGCCCATGCCTCACTGTGTCCATGACTAGACTGACGTTTAACATGGGAGTCTATGGAAGGGTTGCACGGCTTTGAAAAATCAGTGCTCCCCGGCCGTAGGTTCTCCAGAAAAAAACTTTACACACTTATAGAAAATAAATGGGGATACAAGTGTGACAAGTTTCGGGTCCAGGGAAACGACGCCCGGCTAGTACCGGGTCCCCAAATTTACCG
>CM055121.1:35983402-35985902 GCA_029206835.1 Rana muscosa | reverse complement strand
TTAATCGTTTGAAAAAAATATGGATGACACAACACATGAAGGCTGGAACCTCTCAGACAGCCATGGAGAGTGCTACATATACTTGCCAATGTCATGTTAGTAGTCAATGTAAACAAGTGTCAAATAACGATGCCAGCACACAAACTGGCCGTGGACATTCTGAATTTGTGGAATCTGAGGTTACAAGTGATACTATTTTTTTAGAACATTCATATTGCAGTAAAGAGGATCTTTTAATGACACCACTACTAGTGTCAACACCAAAAAGTCATCAAAAGACAAAAGAAGTTCAATCGGTAATCTCTTTTTCGCCCGCTTTACCTGTCTTGTCTACCTCTTCGCTAATACCAGGAAATAGTCAATCAGCCTTCAACCCGTATGTTGAAAGTCCAGAAGTTGGGACTAAAAGAAAATTGGCTTATCTGGAGGATCCGAGCTTTCACGAGTCAGATTGTGATACACCCCAAAAAGGCGATCATAGTCTTTGTGAAAGTGAGGTGGAAATTGAAACAGAAGATTCACTTCCTCATCCCTTGAATTTGGTCAAAGAGAAAAAATTTATTGTTTTCGAAAGCTGCCTTGATAAACTACTTTATGCGATGATTTGCCCTGAACCTGGCTGTTTTTCAAAAATCCGAAAGATTGAGAAAAAAATAATTGGCACAATGATTTCTGTTCACTCAATCTGTACAGATTTTCACCGGTCAAAACTTTGGGAAAGCCAGCCCAAAGTTAAACATTATTCGGCTGGTAATATTATGCTTTCTGGGGCAATAACTTTAACTGGAGGAAGCTACGCAAAAGTAAGAGAAATGTTTGATCTCTGTGGCATACAAATTTTTGGAAAAACTTCTTTCCACAGATCTCAAAATGCTTTTGTTTTTAAAGCAATTGATCATAGTTGGCAAAGTATGATTTATAATGTCAATGAGGAATTGTTAGGAAAACCAGTCTTCTTGTTAGGGGATGGGCAATGTGATAGCCAAGGGTTTTCAGCAAAGTATTCTACATACACGTTCATGGATTTTAGTTCAAAGAAAATTGTGGACTTTGAACTAGTGCAGGTGTCACAGACCACTTCTTCTGTTGCGATGGAGAAGTTTGGATTTACCAAATGTTTAGATCGCATAATTGACAATGGATTGGATGTTCAATTTGTGGGAACGGATCGGCACACTGGTATTCGTAAACTACTTTCGACAAACGAAAAATACAAATACAAAAACATAAACCATCAATTTGATATGTGGCATTACGTGAAAAATATACGAAGAAAATTGATGCAAATTTCAAAGAAAAAAATAAACCGCGCAATTTTACCATGGATTGGAGCCATTTTGCTGCATTTCTATTTTTGTAGTAGACGTTGTGAGGGAGAAGAGACGCTTTTCAGAGAGCTTTGGCAATCTCTACTATATCATGTAGTAAATGTTCATGAATGGGAAATTGACGGTGTACAGCACAAATGCTTACACGATCCACTCAGTGTGGATTCTCATCCTGTTCCCTGGATAAGCAAAAACACACCTGCATTTCATTCATTGTCCACAATTGTCTTGGATAGTCAATTGGATAAAGACATAAAGCATCTAACTTTTTTTTGTCAGACAGGGGTTATTGAAACATACCACAGTATGATTCTTAAATATCGGCCCAAAAGAATTCATTACAGATTTGATTCCATGGAAGCAAGGACAAAATTGGCTGCTTTATGCCACAATCACAATGTGGTACGAAACCCCGCTCTGACAAAAAAAAAAGATGAAAGTGGACAAGAATTTGTTGTTGAACGTAAAAATCTGGAATTTCCAAGAGGTAGAAAAAAATGGGTTGTGCGTAATGTTTTTGAAAACATGAATAACGAACATCTTTACATCATGCTATCCGACATGATTAGCATTGTTGAGGGTACACTAATTTCTTCTTGGGAATCCAAAAACAAACTCATGCCGAGAAACATTGCCCCAATTGAAAGGCCTGAAACAAGTGTCGCAGTAAAGGAACACATGTCACGATTTCCAAAAGTTGCTAAATAAGACTACAATTATGTAATTTTTGGTGTACATATCTGTTAAAATAAACAATATAATATAAATGTAAATATTTTTTTTTTAATTAAAAATGTTTTTATACACTGTTTTTTTTTTGTGTTTTTCAATAAATAAAAATTTTTGCTTTTGAAAATTTGTGTGTTTAATTTCAAGATTAATACGTATATTTCAGAAGTCTGTACAAATTATATAACTGTAGAAAATTAAATTTTAAAAATAATTAAACAAATTTCTATACTATAAATGTTTTTTTAAATTTAACAAAATTTTTTTTATAATAATTTAACAAATATTAAACATTGAAACACAATTAAAAAATAAATAAATAATGAAATGCCATTTCTGATGCATCATAATCATCAGAATACATAAAACCAACATAAGAACCATTTGGATCGGGAAATACTTCACGGATTAATTTTACAGCGCAAGATGGAATGACACGTCTG